>PVKV010026824.1:0-11438 GCA_004027835.1 Alouatta palliata
TGGTCAACATGGTGAAACCCCGTCTCTACTAAAAATACAAAAATTAGCTGGGCATGGTGGCACGTGCCTGTAGTCCCAGCTACTCGGGAGGCTGAGGCAGGAGAATTGCTGGAACCCAGGAGGCGGAGGTTGCGGTGAGCCGAGATCGCGCCATTGCACTCCAGCCTGGGTAACAAGAGCGAAACTCCCGTCTCAAAAAAAAATAATAATAATAAAATAAAATAAAATAACTTCAAACTTGAGAAAAGTTGCAAGAACACTAAAAAAATCTTTTACCCTTCACCCATATTCACCAGTTGTTAAAATTTTTACCACTTTTGTACTTTATTCTCATTCTACATATACTTAACATTACTTGATTTTCTAAATTAGTAAGTTGCAGACATCATGTCCCTTTGCCTCTAAATATTACAATGTATTTTCCTAAGAATAAAGACATTCACTGACCTAGTGACAATACAATGATCAAAATCAGGAAAATGTATAAAAACACAATATTATGTTTCATCCACACATTTTATGCAAATCTTACCAATTATCCCAATACTGTTCTGTTTGCATTTCCTTTCCCTAGTCCAGGATCCATCCAGAAGAACCCATGTGTTTAGTTTTTACGTCTCTTTGATTTCTTTTAACCTGAAATGGCTTCTTGGCTTTATTTGTATGTTTCAGGATACTAAAATTTTTGAAGAGTATTTTTCAGTTCAGGTTTGTCTGATATTTCCTTAATATTAAATTAATTATGCATATTTGGGGCAGGAATACCATAGAAGTAATGTATCTTTCTCACTGCAAAACATCAAGAAGCATAAGATGTCAATTTGTTCTACTATTAATGATGGTAACTTTGATCACTTGATTAAAGTGTCACTACCAGGTTTCTCTACTCCAAAACTATTATTTCCCATGATTATTAATAAGTAATTTGTGGAAAGATTCTTTGAGATATGTAAATATCCTGTTCCTCACTGAACTTTTAAAAAATTGCTTCAGCAGCCATTGACACTTAAGGTAACTATGATGGTTGCGAGATGGTGGTTTTCTAATCTATCATTTCTTCTACATTTATTAGTAGGCATTCTACTGTAAAGAATAACTTTTCTTTCTTACACATGTAGTATCTAACTATTATCACCATAAACGAACCCATGAATTCTTATTTTATTCAATGGGTCACTCTCCATTTTATAATTCTTTTGCTGTTCAGGTTGTTTCAGATTAGACCAGTGGGAGTCCTTCCAAGGTAACTCTGGTGTCCTTTTGACACCGTCCTCATTATTTTTGAGACTTCCTAACAACCCGGCATGAAAAGATGTTCCAGACTTGTCTTGTTTTTCCTCCAGCAGCCCTATAGTCAGCCACTTCTCCAGGAAGACTTTGTTCCCCTTAATGGGAAATGAGATGTAGAAGCCAAGATGTTATGTGTTGCATGTGTTCACTGCTTCGAGGCCCTTTTAGTTGACAGAGCTAGGAAATCTTTCATGCCTTAAAAGGCCTTCATAAAACTGGATTTAGGAACTCATACTATACCATACTTCCTTTTATATTAAGTTTATGCAGTGTGCAGAGATGGTGTAAGGGTTTTTAGTTTTTGGTTCTGGGTACAATGGACTTATAATTACATTGGCTACTAAGCATTATTATCCCAGATGACTCTGATGAGATCCCTGAGAACAAGGACTATGTCTCATTCATCGTTTTATCCTTAGAGCCCAACAAAGTTCAAATCACATATTTGTCAATCCATAGAAATTATATGTATGTGATTTGCTTCCAGATAATCCAATGTAGGGGGAAGGAATAAAGATGTAACAAAGTTGGCCATAAGCTGATGACTGCTATAGCTTCCGATGAGCACATGGGGGTTCTTTCTTTTCCACTTTCCCCCACATTCGAAATATTCTATTATAATGAAATAAATTGAAAGATAATCAAGAAATACCCCTATATTAGAATGACAAAAGTTTCTGCCTCTTCTATGGTTCATTTTTTTTTTTTTTTTTTTTTTTTTTGAGACGGAGTCTTGCTCTGTTTGTTGCTAGGCTGGAGTGCAGTGGCGCGATTTCGGCTCACTGCAATCTCCGCCTTCCGGGTTTAAGCGATCCTCCTCCCTCAGCCTCCCGAGTAGCTGGGATTACAGGCATACACCACCACACCCAGCTAACTTTTAGTAGAAACGGGGTTTCACCGTTTGGCTTTGATCTCCTGATCTCGTGATCTGCCCACCTCGGTCTCCCAAAGTGCTGGGATTACAGGTATGAGCCACTGTACCCGGCTGGTTCAATTCATTAGTTTGGTGGGGTGAAAAAGGTCAAGGCATTTGATTACCAGGAACCAGAGGCATTATACAATCCAAATGATTGTCTCTTTTAAAAATAATTTGGCTGCGTGCAGTGGCTCACACCTGTAATCCCAACAGTTTGGGAGGCCGAGGTGGGCGGATCACCCGAGGTCAGGAGTTCCAGAAACAGCCCAGCCAACATGATGAAACCCTGTCTCTACTAAAAATACAAAATTAGCTGTGCATGGTGGCATGCGCCTGTAGTTCCAGCTATTCCGGAGGCTGAGGCAGGAGAATTGCTTGAACCTGGGAGGAGGAGGTTGCAGTGGCTGAGATCGTACCATTGCACTCCAGCCTGGGCGACAGTGAGACTTCGTTTAAAATAATAACAATAATAATAATTATTGTTATTATTTAAGGAGGAAAATGCTCACAGCATGATCATTCATTTGTGAATTTAATTTTTAAAAATACATTTGGCTTAAGGAACTTGAAAATGTACATGGCTTTCATCATCAAATTGCTAATCATTGTAGAAAGCAGAAACTTGAAACGCATATAATTTGTACAACAATTTTGAATGCACATTTATGATATTAGATCAGCCCCTAAAAAATAACATAAGATAAACAGGTCTTTAAGCGATCTGGAGAAAACCCCATTGCATTTTGCTGACTACATGGAGATAGCAAAATGGCTTTTTCTTGACATCCCAAGTTGTTCTTTGATACTTAAACAACTGATAGCTAAAATATTAAAATAGGGAAGTAGAATATTACAGTGATTGAGATATTCTACTGAGAGAAAACATTACAAACAAATACATTCATAGGTATATACTGTTTACTGATCAGAGTGGATATTCTCTTGAGGCTATATATTTCACAGAAAGTCTGGGCTTAAAGCATGCCCCTAGTTCCCATTAGGAAAACTGACATTAATATTCTTTATCAAGATTATTTCAAGAAAGTGCATTTTGAACTATGAGGGTTCCCAATCATAAATCTAAACTCAGTGACTTACCTAAATACTAGACGTTTTCTATCAAATTTAAAAAAAATGTGTCTGCTCAGTTTTACTGATAAAGAAGCATGTTTAAGTGACCAAAAGCAGTCAATTCAGATGGGATTTCAGCCCCCAAATAATTTCCTCTGTTATTTAGGCAACACAAAGAACCTTTTGGATTCCTGGAACCAAATGGCTACCTTTTAACCAATGCTGATTCAAAAAATGCATTCCTTACTAAAGCCAGTGCGAAAACGCTAGTGAATTGCTTCCATTACATCTGGCCATATTCAGAATGCTAACATTGTGCAGCTGGCACATGGTAAATAAATACAGACCAAATAACTTCTTACTGCTGCCTTGACTCTACATTTTCTTCAGACAATAAGTGGTACATTAGCACATACTTGTCTGCTGGCTGCAGCTTTCCCCCCACCTTCTGAGTTCCTGGATATACTTTTGAGACAGTCTAGAAAAACCAATCTTGTGCTACACGGAGATCAGGAACTTTCTTCCCAGTGGAATTTAGTGCCCGGAATCAACAGCATCCAGTCTTGTCAATTTTAATGGATGATGATGCAGATTTCCTTTTTTTCTTAAGTGTATGAATGGGTCACCAAGGTAAGCAAAATAACGCATGGCGGGGTGAATAATAGCAACCATGTTTCTTCAATCAAATAATCATACCGTGTGTCTGGTTGTGGTTTCAAAGAAATCTGGATTAAATAATATGATTCATATATAAAAAGGCTGGCTAAAAACTGGATTTTGGTACTGCTCAGTTATACATAAAACAGCCAGTTGTGTACTAGATTTTTACTTAGGGAAAATAATATTGTTTCCTCTGAGACAGGTATACTGGCTACTTGACCTCTAAATCCTAAAAACAATTCATAGAAAGAATAAAATTTAGAGGAATAAGAACAGGGCTGAGTCACCATATATTCTTAATATATCAGGGTTTTGTTCTTTTTTAATTCAATTCTGAATTGTCAATAAGACATTTTCTGAAACTTATGAAGCTTTCTAAATTCCCACTGAGATTTAAGAAGCTCCCATCCTAGTATCTGCTCTTCAGGCTACTTTCGAGGGTGAGAATTCAAGATGGTGCATTTGAGGTGCGGTAAATGGTTTGGTGCAGGCAAGTTAACACAGAGTCCAGGTTCGGGAATCCTGGTCGTGAAGACAGTGTTTGCTGTGGAAGTTTTACAATGTTACAAACATTAGTCATGACCTTCAAGATAATGGAAAGCTCTAGGAACTGTGATTTTCAAAGGGGATTTGGGAATGAGGGTTTGGATGGAAGCCTTCCAGAGCTGCAGCTGCCGAGCTTGTGGGTTTTTCATTGGCTACCACTTCATAGAGGTGAGGCAGGAGGAAGAATTCCTTGAGGGCAGGTTCAGACAGTGAATAGTTCAAGGATGCAGCCTGCCTGGAAATTGCAAGCAGTGCATGGACGCACAAACCACAAATGTTACAAGGCGTAATTACTTTGATTTTTTTCAAGGTTTCAAGGGGCCAAAATCATTCCATTACCATACAGTAACCACACAGTAAAATTAATATTCATAAAGTAATGTTGTCCAGCAATATAACTGAAGATAGTTTTCCTAAATTCTTTTTTTTTTTGGTCACCATTTCTCATCAATGGTAATAGTACAGTGGAAACCACACTAACTTTCACGTCAGGGTGATATGGATTGGATTTTGGCCCTGGTAATTTGTGTTCGTGTGACTGACCTTCAGCATCTTTTCAGCAGGAGAATAACACCTACCTTGCAAGCTTGTTGCAGGGAATAAATGTAATAATGTATGTTAGGTGGCAGCAAACAGTAGCAGCTCAAAAAATAGTTCATTATGTTATCACTGTTATCAGTGTCATAATTAACGCTCCTTTGTTACAGACAACTGCCTTACCATTTACGCAACTGTTATAAGTGAGTTACCTACAAAGCAAGAAAAGCTGTATTCAACTGCCCATAAGTGATTCATACTATTAAAAAAATGTTTCTTTATGGTTTTGCGTTTACAGGTTTTGTTTTTTATTTTAAAGTTTATGAATATAGCCTTTATGTCAACAAAATAGAGATTTTTATGTGTTCTTGTGATACAAAATACATTTTCTGTGAGCTTTACAATGTTATGAATCGGTTTTTGCTAAAGGGGAATTCGGCTAGCTGCCTCCTCTTTGCCTCAGACAGACTTCAGAATGATTCACAGATAACAGAAACCACCAGCTGCCATTCCAAATAAAATGTTCTATTGGCTCTGCATACCTTATGGCAAGCTCTAAGTCACATGTCCTCTTCTTATTTCCGCTCTTGTTCTCTAAAGCCAGTTATAACCTGCCTTTCATCAATCTTAAGGGAGTAAATCAAAATAATCAATCTGGAATTTGACCCAGTATCAACTAAAATTATCTAAAACAGAATCAAAATTACCTAAAACAGAATCAAGGGCCAAGGCGTCCATCTGCTCTCCCTGAAAGAGGCATACGTATCAATAATTTCCCCTACCACATTTAAATAATTGTTCTTCAAGTATCATGTTTTGTCTCTCTATGTTTTAACACCTACAATCCTCCTCATATTTCATGATGTATTTCCCCAAGGGCAGGGGTTAGCAAACTATGGCTAATGGGCCAAATCTGGTCTGTAGCCTGTTTTTGGATAACCTGCAAGCATGATTTTTACGTGTTTAAATGGCTGGAAAAATTAAAAATTAGAATAGTTTTTCATGATGTATGAAAAATACATAAAATTCAAATTTAACTGTTCAATATATTGTTTGATTGGAACACAGCCATGCTCATTAATTTACGTATTGTCTGTGGCTGATTTTGCCCTAGTTTAATAGTTGCTACACAGACCACATGGCCAGCAAGGCCTAAAATATTTATTATTTTTACTTGTACAGAAAAAGTTTGTTGACGCTGCCCTAGTGGGGTGTTTCCCTTGGGAGAAAATGAGGTAATTGCATGTAAGATACAATGCCCTCCCTCCCAGTCTTTGCCTTCTTGTCCTAGATCCTTAGCCTTGGAAAGAAAATTTGCTTAGTTTGACTTTTCCTTGAGGAGAGAGAATGGGTTAGTTAACAACAACAACGAAAAAAAAAAAAAAAAAAAACAACTAACATAGGAGGAGCCAAGGGACGTGGGTCTCAGGTCATGTTTGGGTATTGGGTTTTTGTGCTGAGTCTGGACAATTTGTTTTCTAGTCCTGTAACATGGCTTCTTCTTTTTTGGGTTCTCAATTTCCTCTACATTTGAAAAAAGGAATCCTTTACTCACTTACTAGATCACCATAATAATGTGAAACCCTACCACCATCTCCTTCCTTACCCCGCTTACCGAATCGATCAAGGATCAGTGGAAATGAGGGTAACAGAAATTTTGGAAACACTTCTATTGGACTGCTAGATGAATGTTTAAAACCTACCGTTTTAAACCTATGGAGACAGGCCTCCATTGTGACCACATAACTAATACATAACTAACACTCAGCCTGCTTTCCAGCGGAGAATGAGGTACTTTGGGCATATGAGACTGAATCACTTGTTTTCTGGAAATTCCCTATTAAAAATACAGCATTTAAGTACAGAGTCTAAAAATGTTGATATCTGGGAAGATACTGTCTAAATAATAGCAGGAAAAATAGAATCTGAGGGTTGGACAGAGGGTAAAGGCAGAATGGGCAAAGATCATTTTATGTTAGGAAGAGAGTAACAGAGATGCTTATTTATATTCACACAGATATTGTCAGGTGGTAAACATATCTGTAATCAGACTTCATATCTCATGGATTTTATACTGTAATGCAAATCTACACATTTCATTCCTAAGCCAAGAATAGCTATATGGTTGCACAGTAAAGAAAATTTTACCACAGTATACTTTAAAAACAATTTATATATTATTAGCTTATGAACTGACCAAAGCTTTTATCATACCATGTCCTTGCCACAGGGAGGGAAAGCTGATTGACTTCACTGCGCCGATCTCCCTTTTGCTAACTACATAGCTGATTTGTATTGACATGGTAGAGGAAAAGCAGCAGTTATTGGATACTGGTTTAACGTAGAAGGTTAAATTAGTTGTGGGGACAATGATTACTCATGATTCCAAATGGCGAACGGAGCTTGATGTCTTAGCATGCTTTTTAGTCACATCGCATTACTAAGCAACTTTGCGTCAGGTGCTCTCAATAGGAAAACAGGTTCTGAGAAAAGACTAGACTAGATGAGACATGCAGGAATGAGAATGAGCAACAACGTCTTAAGCAGGGAGGACGAATGATTACCCTACTACAAATAGGATGAAAATTATCAATACTCATTAAAGTTGGAAAAGCTCTTAGAGGACAATAAGTCCAAGTTTCCTTAATGGAAAACCAACATGCATGCCAGGGAGCCACCATCTAGCTTTGCCCTGATCACTGACTTCTGGTGGCAGACATCTCTTTCTCACCCAAGCCAGCTCTTTCCATTTTGGTACAACTCCAACGACTATATAGTCAAAATGCCCCAAAAGAGTAGAGAAAATAATATATTAAACTAGAAAATAGGAGTTCCAAATTCCAACATCAGTCCTATCATTAACTCTAGTTGTGTGACTCTAAGCAAGTGTTTGGTGTTCTGTGGGCCTCTGTTTCCTCATCTGTCTGTAAATCAAGGGTTCTAAGCTATTTTCCAGTTCTGAATTTCTCTCTTTCTATACTTTCCATTCCATGCTACAGAAATGTGAAGCAGTTGTGAGAAAGTTACAAACAGCTGTGAAGTTCTTCTTCTTAGAGTTCTCACTTATGTCACACCTGGGCGGTGTCTAAGTGTTCCAAAGATCCCTTGGTCTTTATCTCAGCTTTCCAGATAACATGCAGTTTTGCTTTGACTGTTGACATCTCCTGGAATGTTACCATGACTCAGAATCTGCCCTTTTGGTAACTATATAGCCTAGTGACAGGCTAAGCTACAAAAGCCCTCTTAGCAGCAGTTTGTCTAGTAGAATTCTGAAGTTGTTGTTTTTTATTTTAAAATAGAAACCTTCAGAAATGTTGTACTATTCTCACACACCAGGTCTTATTCTATCTTCTATGGAATGTCAGTACACTACTCAGTATTTGCTTTTTTATTTTAATGATTAGACTATTTAGGCTGGAAGAAACCTTGAGCTCAAAGAAAAGCTATGTCTTTCATTAACTCCAATTAATGCATGCTGGTATGGTCTAAGTATATATAGACCACATTTTTAGAAACAAAACCACGATTTAATGTGATAGTAACTTGACAAAGGTTGCAAATGCAACAGTAAAATGAATGACTAGCTTTTTATTTATGTAACGAAAGTGGATACAATTAAGAAGACTGTGCCTAGGGGACTTTGCTTTATTGAATAATTGTCATAACCAAAATTAATAGTGTTATGTGATTAAAACAAAATTCTTTTGTACAAATAAGTGAATTTATTTCTGCAATATATTTTAAAATTAATTTTAATATTTTATTTATACACGTGAAAATAAAAAATATTTCTTTTTAGACAGATAAGTCCAAAAAATGTTTAAAGTTTTTATTTACTTATTTTTTTTAAAAGACAAGGTCTTGCTATGTTGCCCAGGCTGGCCTGGAACTCCTGAGCTCAAGCAATCCTCCTGCCTCAGTTCCCAGGGTAGCCTGGGACAATAGGCATGCACCATCATACCAGGCTCAAAAATTTTTTTTAAAGAAAAATAATTGAATTGAGTTTAGGTGCTCAAGTAACTGTTAACAGTGGACTGACTTGCTTGTAAAACATCAACAGGATGTATATGCATATGTATATGTATATGTATGTGTGTGTGTCTTTGCCTGTGTTATGCACCTCAGTAAAAGGTGTATTGAAACAAATCACTACTGAATAGTTCACAGTAATGAGTTTAGAATCTAGTACAGTTGTGATAGCTTATCAGATTCAACTCTTCTTAAAGAAATAAGAAGTGACTCTTAGAAATGTGCTATTATTATTGACAAAGAACTAGAGATTATTTTCTAACTGGATAAATATCATAAATACTTCCATCAATGGAAATAAATGCTATTCCATCATTGTGTCTTGTAGCTTTATATTTTATAATTTATTAGTATTTTTTAAGTACCTACTAGGTAAATGCACAGTATTTTTAAAAACAGTCAATGAAAAATTTTATAATTAGTAATAAAATATATTACCTCAATCTTTGCTAAGGCCTATTCTCCAACATGAATTAAATCATACTGCATCTGTAAGAATGAGTATTAAACTTATGAGGAACGACAGAAAAACCACCTTAACAGAAAGGCCAGTCAACCACCAGCTGTTGCCCGGAATACAGCAATAACCTCCTAAATGCTCATCTTGAATCCAGGATTGGAAGAAGACTCAAATAAGTAAACTTTGCTAAGAGCAAAGGCTGAAAAATGACTAGATTAGCTGTGTGACTTCAGGCAAATTACTTAGCTTCAGTGTGTTGCAGTTCCTCATCCGCAAAACTGGGATGATGATATCAACTAACTCTGTAGAATGATGTAAAAAGTAACTAAAAGAATCTGTATAAAGCAATTAGCATGCTGCCTGGCATTAGCGTTTAATAAATGTTAGCTGCATATGCTTTGTCATGATTATTATTGGTCTTTTAAATTCCCAGGATAGCCAGAGTAAAATTTAATCAATATTTCATTTGAGTACATAGAAATTCCGTAACAGCTTCCCATTGGACGTAACAATAGCATCCAAACTCTCTACCGTGGTCTGCAAGATGTAGCCCCGCCTACTCTCCACCATGTTTTCTAACCACTTTCCCTTTCACTCTCCACTCTAGTTTCACCTGTTCTCTTCCTAAGAATCAGAGGTATTTTTACACCTGTCTTTACACATGCTTTTTTCCCTCTGAAATAATCTTCCTCTCACTGCTTGCCCGTTCTAAACTCTGTGTTGTGGAAAGCAAGTCGACTTGTTCAAATGTATCCTACCTTCAGAGATTTGAAAGTTCACTCAGGAGGCTGAAAGAATTCACACAACATTTTCCATATTCTAAACAGCAATGCCTTCGGAAAAACGATGTTGAGGCATAAGACAATAAACACGTCTTGAAGTTGGGCAGGATGGAAGTAGGAGGGTACTGCACATAGGAATGGAGTGGAAGAACTCATCTGCGGTTTCCTGAGCAGGGAAGGCAACATGATACATTCAGAAAATCTGTTCCCAAGCGACAAGGAGCTGCTGGAAAAGCACTCACTCCTCTTTTTGACTCCAGGCTAAAATAAGTATAGCCTAAGTTTGGCCTATTGAAGAGTTTTATTTTGCCCAAAGTTGAAAACATTGTTTTTGAGATTCATTCATTCATCAAACATTTACTGAACACCTACCATGTGTGAGGCTCAATTCCAGATGGCAACAGCGGTGAACAAATACACAAAATCATATAAAGTCCCTATCTATGTGGGATCTACATTCTAGTGCAGAAAACAGGTAATAAAGCAGAAACTGATGTAGTATACTGGACCATGATATGTGATAAGTAGAAAAACAAAGCAGGGAAGGGGAGAGGAAGGATGTGTGTGCTCACATGTGTAAGTTTAGATAGTGTGTCCAAGGCAGGTCTCACTGAGATGACATTTAAGCAAAGGGATGCAGGGGGTGAATGGGCCATAGAGATACCTGGAAAATTAGGGAACAGCAAGGGCAAAGGTCATGAGGAGGAAATGAGCTGGTATATGTGAGGAACAGACAGGAGGTCACTGCAGCTGCAAAGATGAGGTCAGAGAGTCTCATGGGTTACTGGAGGCACTTGGCTTTCATGTTGAGTAAGATGAGAGACTTTGGAGGGTTGTGGGCAGAGGGACAATGTGTTCTGACTCACACTTCTGGCTGTAGGAGAGAAAGAATGGAAGCAGTGAGACCAGTTAGGAGGCTACTGTAACCATCTTGGAGAGGGACGGTGGTGGTTTGAACCACAGTAGTGCAATAGAGATCCGTGAGGAAGTGAGCAGATTCTGAATATATTTTGAGGGTAGAGCCAACAGGATTTCCTGATGAATTAGATGTGAGTTTTGAAAGGAAGATAGGAGTCAAGGACAACTCCAAGTTTTCTGCTTTGAACAAGTGGAAGAAAAGAGTTGCCAACTTTAAAATCAGGAGATT
>PVKV010026824.1:11538-27436 GCA_004027835.1 Alouatta palliata
CGTCTCTACTAAAAATACAAAAATTAGCTGGGCATGGTGGCACGTGCCTGTAGTCCCAGCTACTCGGGAGGCTGAGGCAGGAGAATTGCTTGAACCCAGGAGGCGGAGGTTGCAGTGAGCCGAGATCGCGCCATTGCACTCCAGCCTGGGTAACAAGAGCGAAACTCCGTCTCAAAAAAAAAAAAAAAAAAAAAAAAATCAGGAGATTTAACTGAATAATCCAGACTTCCAGCTCCTCTCAAAATACTGGAAGATCTGGTCAACCACATAACTGCAATTTTCACATGATTAAAAAATGAAAAGAAGCTGAGAAGCAGTTACCCCATTAAGACAGGACACGGGCCCTTTGGTTCACTATAGACCTTGCTCCTTGTTTTAAGTCTGGCCTTCTGAATAATAAACAGCTGTCCGTGCCTGTCTCCTGAAGACAGCTCCAGTTTAGGACCCCTGCCCAAAGTTCTCCCATATACTCATTGCAACAAAAACATAACACAAATCTGCCCACAATTTTGACTACACAAAG
Source organism: Alouatta palliata (assembly GCA_004027835.1). NCBI lineage: Eukaryota > Metazoa > Chordata > Mammalia > Primates > Atelidae > Alouatta > Alouatta palliata. The sequence goes on from PVKV010026824.1 coordinate 12,062, forward strand.
GGCATTTTTGACAAAGTATTTTAAAACGGGCCATAGAAAGGACACCTGCTATGTAATAATCTTCTAGTTTTCTCCTCCATGGCAATTTGACAGTATCCTGATGGAGTCCAAACTCGTGGTGAAAAGAGAAGCTTCTTGAAAAAACTCCTCTTTCACCTATTCTGGTTTCATTAAATCTAAATCCCAAGACTCACGTCACAGTCTGTGTCCCTAGTGCCCGGGAGCGAGGTAAGGTATCGGGGCACCCCAGCTCCAGTGCCTCAGCTCACTTCACCTGTGCTCTCTAGACAAGGGAGCTCCAAAGCCCAGGCCAGGATCAGGGCATACTGGCTCTAAGTCTGTGTTATCACCAACAAGCCTGGTAACTGGCAAATTATTTCTCTTCCCTGGGCTTATCAACAAAAAATGGAGATGGACTCCAGCAGAGTTTATTAAACTCTAATGTATATATGAATCCCCTCTTCTAGATGACTATTTAGCTTCACTTACATGAAAATCACTGGCTTAGAATACAGTGTCTGCCTGGTAACAATGTCTCCATGGATGACCTGATATGGATCTCCTCAGCAAACAGAAATAACGTGAACCCAAATTCTTGTTTCACTTTGTCTGTGCTGTTCAATGTAACAGCAAAGCCACCTTACCTAGGGAATGGAGTATAATAATATCTTTCCCCCTTCCTTTGTATTCATCCTAATGGTTTTGATTTTATTGATCTATTTTAACCCTGGGCAACATCAAATCCTTTCTGAAAGTGGGTGGGGAAGGAAGAAGACACTGGCAAGAAGAGAAGAAAGAGAGTGATAAAAAAAAAAAATCTTCCCACGTTGGTATTAGGAAAGTTATCAAATATGGTTTGTGAACGTGATCAAATAAATGTAAACCTAACCACCCTGACGCAAACCCAAAAGTAGTTTTCTTTCAGAGGCCTGTGCCCTTTAAAAATGGCCTTTAGAGCAACAAAAATAGCCACAGTGTGGGGCTGTGTAGTGGCAAGAAGGACAAGCCCTACTATAGGGATAGGAAAATTCTTCCACTCAGCCTTCCTCTCTTTTAGCTAAGTATGGTCATTGACAGACAGAACTGGGAAATCTTATGGGCTTGATTAACTCCCTGTAATAACAAAGAGTCTGTTTTATTATCAGAAAGAATTCGAAGAAAAATGCGTGTTAATTAGTAACACAAAAACTATGGGTAAAGTAAGCATCAAGACAGATATTTTGAGGTAATAAATCAAACTCGATAAACCTGCATTTTTTTTACCTTTGGCAGCAGTCAGACAAGCACATTAAAAGGCTAGGATATCAGTCCTGCTGTGGTGCCCTGAGAAAACCCTGGCTTGAAAGTCAGGATACCTTGCTTGGCTACAAATTTATTTCTGACCTTGGGCAAGCCATGTAGCCACTCTGGGCCCCCTCCATGAAATGAAGATAGTTTGGAGAACACAGATTCAGATGCCTCCATAACTGAGCTCCACTTCCATCCCCGTGTTTCACCCAGGACTGAGCCCACACATACTGAATAAGACAGGCTAGAAAGTCACTCACTAGTATATCCCATGCATTTCTTCCAACTGTTTAGAGTTGTATTTGTTCCCAAACCTGCTTATGCCTGTTGGACTTGTTACTATAATTATATAATTTAATTAAATATGATGTAAACTGGTGAAATATAACCATGAAAGCAAAGAGATGCTTTCTATGAAAAGTACAAAGTCTGAGAAGACCTGATAAAGGCAGAGGGCTTAAAGTGGCTGTCAGGGCAGATGTAAGTTAGACAACTGTGAAAGACAGAAAAACAACTTGTAAAAATCTAGAGGGATTCCTTCTACAGTCTTGTTCTATAAGAGCAAAAATTTAACAAAATTGAAATGGGAAGGCCGGGCGCGGTGGCTCACGCCTGTAATCCCAGCACTTTGGGAGGCCGAGGCGGGTGGATCACGCGGTCAAGAGATCGAGACCATCCTGGTCAACATGGTGAAACCTCGTCTCTACTAAAAATACAAAAATTAGCTGGGCATGGTGGCACGTGCCTGTAGTCCCAGCTACTCGGGAGTCTGAGGCAGGAGAATTGCTGGAACCCAGGAGGCGGAGGTTGCGGTGAGCCGAGATCGCGCCATTGCACTCCAGCCTGGGTAACAAGAGCGAAACTCCGTCTCAAAAAAAAAAAAAAAAAAAAGGGAAGCCATAACAAATGCAATCACTAAGGTATAATTAATGTAAGAAAAGTGTTAGGAAATTGTAATACACAGACCTATAATCAAAGAAAAGACTTGGCCCTATAGCAGGCTTCTGCAATGGGAAAGGGAGTAAGAATCATGGTGAAATTTTACAGAGGCCCCACACTCTTATTTAAAACCAGATGAAATAGGCAACCATGACACTGAAAGACCTTTCCAGGAAGTAGCTGGAGAGGGAGTGTGGAAGATGCAGTTAGAGTTTTGGGAGGAAGGGACATGCAGACGCTACTTTCAATAGTTTGGCATATCCTTGCCAGTCTGTCAGCTGAATGGGGAGTGAACCCACTTCTACTGAGAATCATAGGCTGGTAACTACTAAGTTCCCAGGAAGTAAAGATTTCTTTAACTGCTAGCGTTTTTCTTCTAATCCTCCCTCCCCAGTTTCTAAAATGTCTGATAAAATTATTGGATGAGTAATACTGTATGTTGAGTTTAACTGGGCAACGTGCACTGTGAACGAGAACATAGAATGCCTTGGTTTCCTGAGAGCAGGACATGCAGAGCAGGAGTAGTTCAAGATAGAAATAATAGTTTTCAATGGCGAGACCAGGCCTGCAATTTTCTGCAGCAAACCATGACATCATGGTTTATACAAGGCCAACTTCATAAATCAAGCCTTACCTAATTAGAGATTCTTCTGCAGATCTACATTATTAGAGCAAATCATTAAAACAGCCCAAGCAAAAATATAAGCCAGATCTGTTGACGAAAATGTTCTTTCCCCCCCCGAAACTCTTTTAGTCTCACTACCACTTACAGTTCTTTCATATTTAGTAAATTACAGACTCAGAGCATTTCTTTTAGTCTGACTTCACTTTCAAGGAATTCTTCAATTAACTTTACGTTGCTTTAAGCTGTTCATCCAACGAGAAAACAATCTGTGGTTTCTGACTCCTCTGTGTGCCAATGGCTGCCATCCATGTTTGACTTTCAGACACACTGTCTCTTGAGAGCCAGGCTCTGTTTGCACAAAACCAGTCAGTTGTCATAGCATTTTCACAAGCTATAGAAAAACAAAGAACAATACTTGGTGGTGGCTAAACTGGGAGAATTACCTCTGCAAGGGTGACTGCACTGGGGATACATACAACGTCCATCCACACCCAGCCACCTGGCCTGGGTCAGAAGGTGGCACATACTCCGCTTTCATCTGTGATCTTTCCATTCTTAGGCACCATCTCTTTACCACTGATTCACTTCTTTCTCCCTCCCCGCTTTTTCCTAAACGGTTAAAACACCTGAAACTCATGGAGAGGTGTGGCTACGCTAGGCAAACATGTCAGTGGAAATCTAAAAGGCAAGAGATTGCATGGCCTTTGCGATGGTTATGGTGCATCTAGTGTCAGATCTTCAGCCAAATGTAGTGTAATAAAAAAGCATGAGCTCAGAGGTGAAACCTCAGTCCGAAACTTGGAATATTCTCAGACTCTAGTGTAGGACCTCAATTCTCTTTGCCTCTTGAGGCCCATGCGTGATGTTTTTAAATAAGTGCAAATAACAACTGGGCAGTGGAAAATCACCATGGGAACAAATGATGGAAACAGATGATGACTGCTGAAGAAAAAGATCCTTAGGTTTTCTACCTATCCTGGCTGAGTCAGGCAGAATGGAATCTCCCTCACTTTCTTTTCCCCTGTGCCTGGCCAGCATCTGAGTGTCCCTCGTCTATGTCCATTCCATGAATGCACTTGTGAAGCCAAGAGAATAATAAACCAAGGCTGTCTGAAACTCTCTTGAATCCTCAGGCCCAATATAAGATGCATGTGTGATTTTTCTGAACTCATGCTCAGTGCTGTTTCTGTAATGGGATGTGCAATTGTTGAACTGCAGGCCTTTCCAAAGCAATGGAATGAGTACTCTAGCAGAGTTGTGGCATAACAAGCGTGAAGGCAGAGGCGGTGGAACTAGAATGAACGCACAAGCCACGTGAAGCCCGAGGGCTGACACTGGACTTGGCACTGGCTCAGTTTGGGATGGCAGTGGAGTGGAGGACCAGTGGAAGGTCTGCTCCTCTTCAGGACAGAACTGTGTTTGATGTCTGACTTCCCTCTTAATGCCACTGCAACTGCATCTGAAGCAAAAGACTTGCAGGATTCCCAAGAGACTCCACGTTATTCTAATACCATTTCTTGTCCATGGGCTTCCCTCTCTAAAATTTTAAAAATCCCTACATAAATTTTATTATGTGTGTTGGTCACAAGCTACTGCAAATGCTTTGTGGAAAAAGAAGATGGATATAACAATGTCTGTCTTGGTATCCCCTTCTCTCTCTCTCTGACACACACACACACACACACACACACACACACACACACACAAATGGGACCTAATATCCAAGGTATTCCAAGAACAATTGCATAAAGTATTAGCTATTCTTCCTTTAACCACAAGTCACTGATCCATTGAATTATAATACATTCTTTAATCATTTAGGGAATACCTAAACCCCCCAGAAGTTCCTAGAATGCATGGAAAGGGTAGGCTGAGGAAGGGGAGGTTCCCTTTACAAAGCTTTCCCTGGCATCTGAATTTAGATGTTTTGAGATTTTAAAAATATCAGCAACCAAGACAGTTGATTTAAAATTCCCTGATGTGTTCAAAGTAGTGTTCTATAGAGGGTCAGTGATCTTCCAAAATGGGGTCCCAGTGCAGATTTTGCTTCAAAATCAAGAGCTCATGGTAGCTCCCTTCTTGACTCTGTTCTTTCTGGCACTTAGATTTTCAAAGTAAAACAAACATTACAGGAATTTTCTCTACAAGGAGACAGTTCTGAAATTCCGGGAAAGGTTCCTCCTCTCTCAAAGTATCTTGCTTAATGTTGTGCATCATAAGCTTATTTCTTGGAATAAACATGCTGAAGATGTTTAAGTTGGAAGGTAGAAATAAACCAAGGGGGGTGGATACAGTCGAGGGCACAAAAACTTGAGCCTCACTTTTTAACAACCCCAAAGAAGAACGAACTTCTTATATATAAAGAGAGCTCTACAGGTGTCACCAAAAATTCAACTACTTCCAACAGTTTTGCTTGATGCCTGGAAAAGCAGTGACATTGGCACAAGTGTGTCCTATGTGAGAGCAATAAGCTGGGGAATTCTTCATCAGGATTTTAGGTCTTAGGCAATTGACGGGCCTTGAAAAGTAGAGCAGACTGGCACTAAGCAAATTTAAAATTAGGCTGGGCACGGTGGCTCAAGCCTGTAATCCCAGCACTATGGGAGGCCGAGGTGGGCAGATCACGAGGTCAGGAGATCGAGACCATCCTGGCCAACACAGTGAAACCCCGTCTCTACTAAAAATACAAAAATTAGCTGGGTGTGGTGGCGTACTCCTGTAGTCCCAGCTACTAGGGAGGCTGAGGCAGGAGAATCGCTTGAACTCGGGAGGTGGAGGTTGCAGTTAGCCAAGATCACACCACTGCACTCCACCCTGGGTGAAAGAGCGAGGTTCCGTCTCAAAAAAAAAAAAAAAAAAAGAAGACAGTAATGAATAATTTTGCCTTTTTTTTAGATGGAGTCTCGCTCTGTCATCCAGGCTGGAGTGCAGTGGTGTGATCTTGGCTCACTGCTGCAACCTCCACCTCCCAGGTTCAAGGGATTCTGCTGCCTCGGCCTTCTGAGTAGCTGGGACTAGAGGAGCGCACAACCGCGCCTGGCCAACTTCTGTATTTTTAGTGGAGACAGGGTTTCACTGTGTTGACCAGGATGGTCTCGATCTCTTGACCTTGTGATCTGCCCGCCTGGTCCTCCCAAAGTACTGGGATTACAGGTGTGAGCCACCACGTCCGGCCTCATTACTTTCTAATAAAATAGTTCTTAGTAGGTAAATAGTAACATGTATACTCGCTTTGTAATTTTTAAATTAAATCACTAAAAACAATCTTTTTAAGAACTTTAAGACTATTTTAAAAATGTTATCAATTATTATTCTGCTGCTATACCTTTTGGTAAGAGTAAGGTGAGAAAGGTTATTTTCCTGCCAATTCATGTTTTTGTCTTTTAGCTTGGGGCAAAAGATATCACCCAATTGTAATCCTCAAAAGAGAACGGCCAAACCAATGCTAAGTTTCACATGCCCTAGCAATCTGAGGCCTTCAAAATAATTAGAGCCTAAATGAATCAATTGTGTTTAGGCTGATGGCATCCATTTTCTTTTGGAAGTTCAGTGACTACAGAAGGAATATGTTGGCTTTCGAGTGCAAGCATGTACAGATTTTGAACTTGGGGAACCCGCAACTTCCACCTGTAAACTTGTCTTCTACTAAGAAACCACAGTACCAAGTCCTAAATGAGAGAATCCAGCTTTTAGAAAATCTGCAAATGATTTACTTGCAGAATAGCGAATTGAATTGCAAAGAATTATGTGAAATAGAAAGAGGGCGTGGGGACAATGAAATACATGAAAACACAAGGCTTTTAAAAGGTTACATGGGGAAATGAAGACATTAAATGCCACTTAATTTTAGAAAATAAAATTACAAGGTACATGATATGCTAGCAAAGTTGTAGATTATAGTAAGGTTTTCCAGGGAACAAGAAAACTTGTATGGCTACTACCCAGGGTAATCACTGAATCAGTGATATTACTCAGAAAATAAAATTGCACATAATATGTAGCGCTGTCCAGCTAATTTCCTTCTGCCACATTCCCCCTGCCCTCAATCTCATTCTAGCCACTTCCTTTAGGTGAAAAAAAGTCACTGTAGCTTTCTGAAATTCTCTTCCATACATTCCAAGTACATTTAAAAAAACAGAAATAAGGCATGAAGTTGGATGACAATATGATGAAAAATTATCTTACTCCTGAATTTTGCTCTAATAGTTTGAAAGATGATAGTTCTGTAGAATGTGAATCATACTCTTACACAAACATACATCAGCTTACATTGATACTGTTTAAAAAAAGAAGAATTTTAAACAGAAAAGGGAAGAAAAGATAGTCAACAGTGTAAGGGTTATCGCCGAGTTTAAAATGAGGAAACTGAGATCAGCCTAGGAAAATTAAATGCTAATTTATCAAGCTCCCGGGCGAGGTTCTGTGGTCCGGGAAAGGGGACCAGAGAGGTCGCGCTTGACTCCTCTTAGGCGTGGGGTTTTAACAAACAGCAATACTCAAGAAATCTAGAAATAATTTTAGAGAACAAAAGTATCTACTACTGTCTTTAAGCACACCAAAACACAACGATTTTACTTAACATTTTTCTCTTAAAAAAATTACTTTAAAAATCTTTTTTAGAGATTAAATAACTATAAATAAACTTTTAAAGAACTGTAAGACTATTTTTAAAATGTCATCAATAATTACTAATTTTCAATCTGCTGCTATTACTTTTGGTAAGAGTAACGTTTGAGAGGTTACTCTCCTGCCAATTCATATTTTTTATGTCTTCTAGCCTTTGGCTGTGTCACCCAGGCTGTAGTGCAGTGGCATGGTCATAGCTCACGTACCCTCAACCTCCTGGGCTCAAGAGATCCTCCTGCCTCAGCCTCCTGAGTAGCTGAGACTACAGACATGTCATGTGCCACCATACCTGGCTAATTTTTGCTTTGACACTGATTTTATTTATTTTGGATACATGCTAGGAAGTGCAACTGATGGATAAAAAGGTAGCTCTATTTTAGTTTTTTGAGGACCCTGATACTGTTTTCCATAATGGTTGTATCAATTTACATTCCCTTGAACAATGCACAAGGGTTCTCTTTTTCTCACACGTTGCCAACACTTACCTTTCATCTTTTTGATAATAACCATTCTAACAGGTGTGAGTGATGTTTCACTGTGGTTTTAATTTATATTTTCCAGATGATTACTGAAGTTCAGCACCTTTTTATATACCTGTTGGCTATTTATCTTCTTCTGAGAGATGTCTATTCAGGGCCTTTGACAATTTTTTAAAGAGCTTATTTGGTTTTTCGTTATTGAGCTGTAGAGAGTCTTATATATTAACCCTTTACCTGATAAATGGTTTGCAAATACTTTCTTCCATTCCATTGGTTGCCTTTTCACTCTGTTGAATCTTTTTTTTTTTTTTTTTTTTTTGCTATGCAGAAGCTTTTTTTACGTAATTTCATTTGTCTATTTTATATTTTGTTGACTGTGCTTTGGTATCATATCCAAAAAATCCCTACCCAGACTCATGACACGAAGCTTTTTTTTTTTTTTTTTTGGTTTTCTATTAGTAATTTTATTATTTCAGTCTTAAGTTTTAGTCTTTAATTCATTTCGAGTTGATTTTTGCATATGGCACGAGATAAAGGTCAAATTTCATTCTTCTGCATGTGGTTATCCATTTTTGACAACACAAACGAGCCTCAACTGACATAACTTTGAAGGGCCATCCCAACTCCAGAGCACCTACAAAATATGCTGAAGCTTTTTGGCCACTACACTGCAGTTGAATTTCTCACACTGTAACCCTGCTTGCTTCACTTTCATATATACTCGTCACTGTGCACAACTTGAAAATCCTCCTGAATACATTTCTCAGAGTTTCAAGGTCTTTGGTTGGGAAGCTCAAGGCCATTATAGAGGCCGGGAAGTTCTACAGTCTGCAATTTGCAAGCTACAGACCCAGGAAAACTGGTCATGTAGTTATGGGCTCGAGAAATGAAGAGCTGATGGTAGAGATTCCAGTCTGGAACTGAAGACCTGAAAACCAGGAACACTGAAGGTTGGAGAAGATCAATGTTTCTATTTTTTGTATTTTGTATTTTTTGTATTTTGTTGCCTTGGCTGGTTTTGAACTCCTGGGCTCAAGGGATCCTCCCCCATGGGCCTACCGCAGTGCTGGGACTACTGGTGCATGCCACCACATCTGGCTCACAGTTTAATTTTACATGCCAGATAATCCAAGGACTATCAAATTTCATTAACTCTTCAACAAAGATCTCAGGATATATGTTGCTGACAGTACAAAGTACATTACACAAGAATTTCATTCTTCGGTTACTATGGTGCTTACTCTCATTTGGTAGGTGTGTACCAGGCATATCTGAGTACATAAATAGGACAGAGGGTTAAAGAGGATTAAGTGGTGCTGAAGAAATGTGATGAGCTAACTAAGTTACTAATAATGGCAGAAGTAACCGTGGTAGTGATTAGCATGGTCATCGAGAGATGCTACAAATCTCATCTAACTTGACTGCTCCAGTCTCCACTGGAACCCAAAACCTTTGCTAATGTAACACGTTAGTGCTTTCCTCTGTATAGTGGACCAACTGGGACTTTTCTCCAGCACTCAATTCATTTTCAGCTTAATTGATAATCGGATAGAGACATATAACTTATTAGATATTTTATAAATACTGATTTTTAATGATAGACATTTTCAGGAAACATCATTTTGACAAGGGAAAATATAAAAATGAGGCTGCTATAGAAGTCTTTATGAAGAATTTATACACACAAGTGAGAAACCGGTGAATCTGAAAAACCAACAAAAACCCATTTAAAGGTCTCCATTACTGTTCACCAAAATTAAAGCAAATGGTGTAAATATAATAGATTAACAAGGAAGTTGTGAACTATAATTAGATGAAAATATTTTGATCAATATTTTAGACACAACTAATTCTCACTCCGTCATTAGATAACATAGATTAAGATGTTATGAAATCTGCATCTGTTCTTAGAAGCACTATTAAGAAAAGAGATAAAGGAAAAGTCTGCTTTATAAGTTTATAGCAATTTTGCACATATCTAAAATGTTACAACTCAGATTCAAGAAATAAGCCAAAGGATAAAAAGGATTCCAGAGCGGCCAAACTTTATGAATTGCACGGACTTTACATGTCAAAGAGCTTCCTAGTGTGCTCTATTTTAATGCATATTCAAATGGAAAAGTATTTTAGTTTCAAGGTGATGGAAGATTAGCAGCATTCACTTAAGGGAGGAAGGTTAGACAAGGCACCCTCACAGAAGTCTGCCAGTCTTCACAGTCAAGAAATCAGAAAAGCTATAAAAAGCTGACCCAATAGCCCCAGTGCCCAGTATTCAGCAACTGTCTAGTAGAGTGGTTAAGAGACCTCTCAATCCACAGAAGGGCCTGCAAGGATCATTACACTTGCTGAAATGAAGAGATGTGAATGATAATCTCGGGTCATCCGAAAAAAGTTAAATTATGGTCAGCACATGCTCTTTTAAGGTAAAGTAACGAAAATATTTTTAGAAAATAAAAAAAAAAGAAAGAAAATAAGGCAGTCTTTTTGTGAATTTGATTAACATAAAACAGATTTTTTAAAAAACAAATTTTCAGCAATTATTTTTGGGTTCTCCACACATATACATCACCTCATTATTCCCGACAATGATCACATGTGATAGAAATTATTTTATATTCAGTAGTCCCTCCTCTCATTTAAACTCAAGATATTCAACTCATGTTCATATTCAACTCAAGACAAAGCCTTAAATGTAAAACCTGAAACTGTAAAACTACTAGCTATTCAATGAGTGCCTTCTGTGTACCAGGCCTTGTGACAAGTGCTACAGGTATAAAAATGGGCAAAAGAAGAGACGCAGTCCCTAACTTCAAGGAACTTACAGCTCAATGAAAGCAAAAAAGATAAGGACACTGAAGCGTAGAAGATTTAAGAGCAAGTTTCTCTTCTGTAATTTCAGTCACAGCTGTAACAACTTTTACTTCAATAATCTTGGCATTCAGTTTCAAGGATCATCAGAAGTCTAGAAGCAATTAACTTGAAACCATGAATGTGTAAAAAATATTGTTCCGCAAATAAATGGAACAATATCCAGTGTTTGTGAACTGGAAAAATTAATACTGTTAAAATTTCCATACCACCCACAGCAATGTATGGATTCGATGTAATACCTATCAAAATTCCAATGACATTTTTCACAGAAATAGAAAATAAAATTCTAAAATTCATATGAAACCACCCCAAATACTTCAAACAATATTGAGCAAAAAGAACAAAGCCTGAAGCATCATACTACCTGATTTAAAAATATACGATTAAGCTACAATAATCAAAACAGCATGGTACTGTCATAAAAACATACATATAGTCCAAGGAAACACAACAGAGAGCCCAGAAATTAATTCACATCTTTAGAGTCAACTGATCTTCAACAAAGGTGCCAAAAATGCACAATAAGGAAAGGACAGTGTCTTTAATAAATTGGAAAAAATGTGCAGGGAAAACTGGATATTCACATGCAGAAGAATGAAATTAGACCCTTCTCTCATACCACATTCAAAAATCAACTCAAGGTAAAGCCTTGAACATAAAACCTGAAACTATAAAACTACCAGATGAAAAAACATAGGGAAAAAGCTTCTTGATATTGGTCTGGGAAATAATTTTTGGATATGATCCCCAAAACACAAGCAACATAAGCAAGAAAAAACAAAAAAACAAAGAAAAAAACAAATAGGTTGCGTCAGATAAAAAGTTTTGACACAGCAAAGAAACCATCAACAGAATAAAAAAGCAACCTATGGAATGGGAGAAGCATTTGTGAACCAATCATCTGATAAAGGGTTAATATCCAGTATCCAAAACATACAGGGAACTCAAAGACCTCAACAGCAAGAAAATAAACAACCCAATTAAAAATGGGCAAAGGACCTGAAAAGACACTTCTCAAAAGAAGACATCCAAATGGCCAACAGGTATATGAAAAAATGTTTAACATCACCAGACATCAGGGAAATGCAATTTAAAACCACAATAAGATATCACCTCACACTTGTTAGAATGGTTATTATCAAACAGACAAAAGATAAGTGTTGGCAAGGATGTGGAGAAAAGGGAAGCCTTGTACACAATTGGTGGGAATGTAAATTAGAATAGCTATTATGGAAAATAAGTATGTCACTTTCTAAAACAAATAAAAAACAGAACTACCATATGATACAACAATCCCATTTTTGGATATAGCCAAAAGAAATGAAATAAGTAGCTTGAAAAGATATCCACATTCTCACATTCATCGCAGCATTATTCATAACAGTCAAGATGTGGAATCAATGTGGATGAACCTGGAGGACATTATGTTAAATGAAATAAGCCAGGGACAGAAAGACAAATACTGCATGATCCCCACTTATATGTGGAACCTTAGAAAATCAAACTCATAGCAGCAGAGAGTAGAGTGGCAGTTGCCAGGAGCAAGGGACAGTGGGGAGGGGGCGGGAGAGAGGAACACAGGGAGATGTTGTTCAAAGGGTACACAGTTTCAGTTAGACAGGAATTCTGTAGATCTATTGTGAAGCGATGGGATTACAGCTAATAATAACAACATATTGTACAGTTGAAAATTGCTAAAATAGCAGATTTTAAATTTTCTCAGCACAAAAAGTGATAAATATGTGAGATGATAAATATGTGATTAGCTGGATTTAATCATTTCACAAGGTATATATACGTCAAACATCACATTGTACATGGTCAGTGTACACAATTTTTATTTGCCAACCAAATCTTAATAAAACTAGGAAAAAATATCATCTCACTGTTTAGAAGGAACTGATTTTACAAAGAAAACAAAATGAATATTGTTCCATTTTCTGTTAAATATAATTTCAAACATTCTCTACATACTTTTTATCTAATAAAACTCACTGGCCAGCTGGGTGCAATGGCTCACGTCTGCATTCCCAGCACTTTGGGAGGCCGAAGCGGGCAGATAACCTCAGATCAGGAGTTCAAGACAAGCCTGGCCAACGTGGTGAAACCCCATCTCTTTTGTATTTTGTGAAAATACAAAATTAGCTGGGCATTGTGGCGGAGGCCTGTAATCCCAGCTACTCGGGAGGCTGAGGCAGGAGAATCGCTTGAATCCGGGAAGTGGAGGATGCAGTGAGCCAAGATTGCGCCACTGCACTCCAGCCTGGGCGACAGAGCGAGACTCCATCTCAAAAAACAAAACAAGGCCGGGCGCGGTGGCTCACGCCTGTAATCCCAGCACTTTGGGAGGCCGAGGCGGGTGGATCACGAGGTCAAGAGATGGAGACCATCCTGGTCAACATGGTGAAACCCCGTCTCTACTAAAAATACAAAAATTAGCTGGGCGTGGTGGCGTGCGCCTGTAGTCCCAGCTACTCGGGAGGCTGAGGCAGGAGAATTGCTTGAACCCAGGAGGCGGAGGTTGCGGTGAGCCGAGATCGCGCCATTGCACTCCAGCCTGGGTAACAAGAGCGAAACTCCGTCTCAAAATAAATAAATAAATAAATAAAATAAAAATAAAAATAAAATAAAAATAAAAACAAAACAAAACAAAACAAAACAACAACAACAACAAACCCCCAACTCATTGACCTTGAAATGGGCCGCTGTCAGAATATGGAGCTGGGCAAAGTAGCTCATGCCTGTAATCCCAGCACTTTGGGAGGCCAAGGCAGGTGTATTGCTTGAGCTAAGGAGTTCAAGATCAGCCTGGACAACATGGCAAAACCCCGTCTTTTCAATAAAATAAAATAAAATAAAATAAAACTCAAAACCCCAAATCAACCAAAGAAAAAAAGCCCCAAAATTAGCTGGGTGTGGTGTAGTTCCAGCTACTCGGGAGGCTGAGATGGGAGGACAGCTTGAACCTGGGAGGTAGAGGCTGCAGTGAGCTGAGATCATGCCATTGCACTCCAGCCTTGGCAGCAGAGATAGAACCTGCCTCAAAAAAAAAAAAAAAAAAAAAAAAAAAAAGCTTCCTGGATCCAGAAATCAATCCATCACTAGTGATTTAATCTGGAAAACTTAGTGTCAACTGGTTTTATAATTGGGGTAACCATCTATGTCTGCCTTTTATGACAGTAGTTTAGCTGAACTGAATCTATGAAATAATTAGGCCCATGGTGGGGGGGATCTGGAATCCTCTTAAAGCACTAGAACCTTTCCCAGCCTTCCCAGTATTAGGGAAAATTCTTATTCCCAGAAGTTTCTACCCTTTACTAATGATATGCAGTCCTTACAAGGCTCCTGGTTTCCTCCAAAGTTAGAAAATACTACACTAGAAGCTGGAGCTTCCTCTGGATGATAATTTTCTGAAAACACACATAATATTTTATTTGATTTTGGGCTTTTAATGATAAGAATGAGAAAACTAGAGCTTCTCAGGAAAGCAAATGGGAAAAATTATTTTATACAACTCGTATCTGGCAGACCCTCGGACTGGTTGACAAAATAATAATTCTACCATCTCCTTTCTAGTGTAAAGATATAAAACTAGAAATAATTTTTAGAAATTTTATCCTTCTGTAATATAAAAGACAGACGAAGACATTAAAAATCCTACTCAAGTTTACAATTAACCAGTATTTTGTTTTGCATTTTTAGGTTGCTTTTTGAATACTCTGAGTTCAATAATGTTATTCATCCCTTGCTTCCCACATACTATCCCCCTCACCAAGGTTTTCAAAAGAAATCTAATTTAGGCAAATGGTAATTGATGTAAGAATTACCAGAACTGAAATATGAGAAAGCAGCCACACAATATCTTACATTGCCAAACAAGGTAACTGTGACTAAAACGGGAAGTTCTCAATTTTTAAAAGTTTTTAAAATTACAGTACTAAAACTTGAATTTTAGTGGCCTGATATGAGTATATACATATCAAACCATTCAGCCGCTCATCATTCTAGTCACTCATTCAATCAAAACACAGCGTTATACAGAGCAGAGATGGTCCCTACCTGATGGGCTCTTGGACCTGCGAAGTAGAGCCTATGGGTAGAGATGGGACAACCTTCTATCCAAGAAGGAACTTTGGTTTAATACCTGAACTTTTCTGGGAGAACATCAATGATACCCTATCCACTGCTTCATCCAATATTCAAGAATTGTGAGTCTTCTCTTAATCAGCAACAATAAATGCCAATATTCCATGATCTCGACAGAGTTTATAGACATTAACTGTCAGGTATTTAGTTTATAAAATCAAAAGTGTTGGAAAGGAAGAGAAAATATAGTAGAGTTGAAGGAATATGGCATCCAGCTAGTCCTCTGGGTATTTTAAATTATATCTTTTTATTAAGTTAGTCTCTAAAAGAAAACACGCAACGCAATTCCTACTCAAGAAACACGCCGGGTAAGGCACGATGCTGGAGGGGTTCAGGTTTGGGTAAGGCACGATGCTGGAGGGGTTCAGGTTTGGGTAAGGCACGATGCTGGAGGGGTTCAGG
>PVKV010026825.1:0-27343 GCA_004027835.1 Alouatta palliata
CACCCACCCACCCACCCACCCATCCATCCTGCCACCCACCCACCCATCCATCCATCCATTCATCCGCCCACTCATCCATCTACCCATCCGGCCCATTCGGGAGTATTAACGCTGTGTCTGAACATGGGAGCAGCTCTCTGCTCTCTGGGGTCACAGAGCATGCAGCAGAGATAACCATCCTCCCAGCTCATACTCCCTGCCTGCTTCCTCAATCCTTGGAACAACTCGAGAGACTGATGCTGATATCCTCACTTTACAGATGAGAAATCTGAGACCCAGGGAACTCCACTGTCTTGTTTAAGACCACACAGAGGCCGGGCGCGGTGGCTCACGCCTATAATCCTAGCACTTTGAGAGGCCGAGGTGGGTGGATCACAAGGCCAAGAGATCGAGACCATCCTGGTCAATATGGTGAAACCCTGTCTTTACTAAAAACACAAAAATTAGCTGGGCATGGTGGCACAAACCTGTAGTCCCAGCTACTCGGGAGGCTGAGGCAGGAGAATTGCTTGAACCCAGGAGGCGGAGGTTGCAGTGAGCCGAGATCGCGCCATTGCACTCCAGCCTGGGTAACAAGAGCGAAACTCTGTCTCAAAAAA
This sequence comes from Alouatta palliata, assembly GCA_004027835.1. Classification (NCBI taxonomy): domain Eukaryota; kingdom Metazoa; phylum Chordata; class Mammalia; order Primates; family Atelidae; genus Alouatta; species Alouatta palliata. The sequence continues at coordinate 600 of PVKV010026825.1, forward strand.
AAAGACCACACAGGTAGTTGATGGAATCAGAAGCCTGCGGGGGTACCCACACTGCAGCCCTACCATCCTGCAGTGCCAAGAGCCAGTGCCAGTATAAACAGCCACCTGCAGCATGGCTGGGGCTCAGAGGAGAGAAAGGTTAATTCAGCAAGGGTGTGGGATAAGGGATGTCTCCTCCAAGGCTTTGGACAGATCACTGGGGATGGGCAGAAGGTGGCCAAGCAGGGAAAGTGAAGCAAGGGGAGCTCCAGACGGGGAACGGTGTGAACACAAGCAGGACTCCCAGCTAGAGATGAGCCTGATCTGCCCTGAAGAATAACAGCAATTCAAAATGCCTCCCATCCTAATAAGCACTTTCTATACCAAGCCCTCCACGTGCAAGCTTGAGTCCTCACAATTCTGGAAGGGAGGATGGAGACTCCTAACTTTCAGAAGGGGAAACTGAGGCTCAGAGAAATGGAGCGACTTGCCCGTGTGATGCTCAGGGATGCAGAGTAGCCAGGCAGGAGAGCCAGGATCCGAATCCTGGTTCCCCTGGCCCTGAAGCTTTTTGCCCCTAATGATTAGGCTGTGTGCTGAGCCACTCCAAGGTGGCTGAATGATCCAGTCATCTCTGTCCAGGTGGAGGGAAGCTTGGTCAAGTTGTGCTTGTTGGCAATTTGCTTGTCTGGACTCCCGAGCAAGTGTTTCCTCTATACAAAGGAGTCCGATTTGTCCTGACTCCCTTACTGGGCCTCATCCAGGGGTCTCAGGCCCCACACTTGGGCTGCGAGGGCTTCCAGTTGCTGTTTCTGCTTTTTGGAAAGCTGGGCTTTGGGCTTGCCTGTGGACTCCTGAACAGCCTGTGTCGTGATGACGGGGTCCCTGCTAAGAGCTTCCACGCGTTACCTGCTGATAACCTGGTAGGAAGCCCCCAGAAAAGTTTCTCACCACCCGACTCACCCACCAGCCACAAAACCGTGTCGAAACTCAGTCCGATACAGCGGAAAATGGGGAATGAAATGAAATCAGCTCCCAATCGGGATAGGCCTCCCAGAAACTTCAAATTAGCTCCATCAAACCCATCCTCACTGCTCTGCGATTGATACCCCAGACCAGGGGTTGATCTCCGATGCAGGCACAGGGGACGTGCAGGGGAAATGGAAATTATCATTTGCAAACATTAGGCTGACACTTTGTGTGTGCGGGGGATGAGGGCTGACAGCTCTGATTTGCTGGTGCGGCTCCGCTCTGCCAGGAGTGCTCTGTGGATTAGAGGGGCCCTTTCATGGCAACCCATCTTCATCTTCGCTGCTCATTAAAACTTTGTGGAGCTGGAGAACTTGGCGGAAGAGAGGAAGCTGGAGGAGCCTTCTGAGGGACTTTAGGTACACGTTTGTTGAAAGGTGTTTCAGAAGGGAGACTTGGGTCTGACAAACTGGGTTTTAGTGCGGCTCTCCGTTCACAGCGGGCTAAAATAATTGGTCATCAGTGACTACTAATTCGGTTTAGTAGCCAGAGGCGATTTTTTTCTTCCTGGAAAATCAATGACAGCACGGAGGTCTGTTCAACGTGATTCCGCTCAAGACGGGTCCTTATTTGGCTCTTGATGCTCCTTCCAGTGGAGACAGCTATTTTGTTAAAATAAAATTAAAATCCATCTCTAATATACCAGCAGTCTGCTGCTCCCGGGGCTGCGGAGGCGCTGGCACCCTCGAAGCTGAGAAGGCACGGAGGGGCGGATGGTGGCCTCTGAGGCTGGGCCTGGGGCCCTGGATGGCTGGCTTGGGAGGAGGGAGAAGGCTGGAGGGCTGGGCTTCTCTCAACGATACGAAATCAGCACCCGATCCAGGAGGGACACCCAGAAGTGGTGCCCTCTAGGGAGATCTACCTTCTCCACCTACCGGATGCGGTTTCCCAAGACCGAACTCGTGTCTCACACAGCCCCGAGCCGCGTGCTGCAGGGCTGGGGTGTCTCCCTTTTTCCTTGGCACCCAAGGCTTCCTGAATGGCTTGGCTGTCCGACTGTCAAGTGACTTCCACGGCTGTTTACTGGGCACTTTGCTTGTGTCAAGTGTTTCGCCGAGGTTTTTTTCCAACAAGTGATTGTAACATTGCCCGTGGGTACCAAAGCTACCACTAAATCCTTTTTTCTTTGTTTTTGTTTTTAAACTGAAACTTTTATGGAGATCATTGTAGATTCACATGCAGTTTGTAAGAAATGAGGCAGAGCGATCCCACATGCCCCTTACCCAGGTTCCCCAGTGGTAACTGCAGAATAAAATTACAGCCAGGATAATGACAGTGGTAACAGTGCAACAATGTCATTCAGATTTCCCCGGTTTCGCCTGTCTCGTGTGTGTGTGTGTGTGTGTGTGTTTCTGTGCGATTTAATCATGTGTTACTTCATGTATCCACCACCATACACAAGACACAGAAAATTCCATCCCCACAAGCCTCCCTCCTCTTGTCCTTTGGAACCACAGACACCTCTTTTCCATGCTGTGCTCATGTTCCAGGGACTGTGTCATTTCATCCCGTCAAGAAACCTACTAGACAGGAACTATTATGATGTCAGCCTCACTTTATGTATAAATAAACTAGAGTTCAACAAGATTAAACAGTCCACTCAGGCTCAGCATTGGGCAACCACTGCCCTAAAATTATTGCAAATAGCAGACTCTAGGCCGTGTCTGGCCTGCAGACATGCTTAGTTTGGCCTGTAGCGTCTTAAAACCTTAAGTAACCAATATTTTTTTTTTTCAAAAATCAGAAGATTCACAGAAATATCCAAATGCCTGGCTTTATTTACTGAGATGTTAGACGATTTGATAACACTGGCACACATCCCTACATGTCCACAGCTGGCTGGAGCTGACGACTTTAGACCAGGCACATGCCCCAGTTTGCCGCAGTCCCCACCACTCCCTATCCATCCATCCATTTACCTGCCAGGCCCCTGCAGGCTCCTGAATTTGTAACCCTGGCTCTATGCCAGCTAAACGACAAAAATACTTGGTGCCTCTCTCTCTACCCAAAAGCCCAAGGAACTGTTCACTGATGGATTGACATCACTTTTTTTTCTGTGATGGAAGGAGTGTTAACCCGACTGATGGAGGGAGAGATGGAGGCTCGTGGAGAGTATGTGGCCTACTTAAAGTTCCTCGCTGTGGAAATGGGAGAGGTCTGTGTTAAGTCTGGGGTCTTCAGGCTTCAAGGCAAGTTCTCTATCCTTTCTCTGCCTTCATCTCTGCTTGCTGCAGGAAAGGGTGCCAGGAGGGGCAAGGAGGGGAGAGAGAGAGAGGGAACTCTTCCTTTCCAGGAGGGAAGAGAGTAGTGAGGCCTAAAAGGAAGAACTAGGACCAGCCCGCCCATCAGGCCCAGGAGGCCCCAAGATACTTTCAGGGACTCATAAAAATATTTAAATTTCTTTTAAAATCAGAAAAAAAAATAATAATTCAGCCTGGATTATATTCATCTTTATACTAACATACCATCAAACATATTTATTTTTAATAGAGGAAGGGGCACAGGAAGGCAAGTGTGCTCAGGGGCCCCAGAGTCCTCCTGCAGCTCTGCGAGGGAGGTGCCAGCCCTCAGGTCCAGCTGCCCTGGACCCAAAGACACGGGCCTCGGCCTGGATAAGAAGTTGGATTTGACACAGTCTCTCCTTCCCTCATAATGTCAAGGCCGGGGATTCTCTGTCCGCAGACTGAATAAGAATCTCCCAGAGAGCTTAGTAAAAGTAGAGATGTCACCCTCCGTCCCCAAACATTCTGGCTCTCTGGGCCTAGGTGGGGCCAAGGTATCTGCATTTTAGCAAGGGTGCCTCCTCCACCCCCACCAAGTGGTTCTTGTGCACGTGTTCCGTGGCACCTTTTGAAGGTCCCAGGTGGAGGGTTAACAGCCTTTCCCCAGCAGGGCACCCTCCACCTGCTGGCCACCAGCACTTCTGTCCTCCCAGCAGGGAGCGGCGGTGGGCTGGGGGCTGAGCTCTAGCCCCCTGGGGGCTGCTGCACCCCTTGCCACACCCTCACCCCCTCACTGCCTTTTTCTTAATTGTCCCCTCAGCTCCAGGTCCCGCTTCTTCTAGGAACAGGGGCGGAGGAAGGGGTGGAACTGAGGGCCGCCTGTCTCCCTGGCAGGACTCTTAGAGCTAATTAGAGAAGAGGACCTCTGGGTTCGTGGCTACTTTTTAATTGTTTGTGGATCCAACATAAAAGCTAATGACTCAGGGAGGCTTCGTTAGCAGCACACGCCTGACTTCTAAATCTGTCTGGGAGGTCATTTGCAATGTGTTAACATTTTTCACAAGGGTGAATTCAATTAGCAGTTCGGTGCTGGCGGGCAGCGTTCAGTGAAGGTGAAAGGGAAAGGGCTGAGAATGAGAGATCCGCCAGGCCACTCAGAAACCCTCTGGGCAGGGGGATCCTGGCATCGGGAGAAAGGTGAGTCCTGGGTGGGCACCTCTGCCGGGAGGTAGTGAGGATGGCAGAGAGACCACGGACCAGGAGTTAGGAGACTGGACTCTCACCAAGTGTGTGTAACTCAGCAGAGAGCCTCACCTGTGGGCCTCAGTTTCCCCTTTTCCAAGGGGATCATGGGTACCTATCCTTTGCCTAACCAGGAAGACAGAGAACCTCTTCTCGCTGTCATCCGTGGTCAATGGCAAGGGAAGGGGGCATCTCCTCACTGTCACCTGTGGTCAGTGACACAAGAGGAGGCCTCTCCTCACTGTCACCCAAGGTCAGTGACACATGGAGGGGGCATCTCATTACTGTCACCTGTGGTCAGTGACACAAGAGGAGGCCTCTCCTCACTGTCACCCATGGTCAGTGACACATGGAGGGGGCATCTCCTCACTGTCACCCGTGGTCAGTGACACATGGGAGGTAGAAAATGTTGAGAAGATGGGAGAGCAGATGGCCCAGCACCCAGAAGGACAATCGGGGCCATCAGCACAGGCAGAGGAGGTCTCTCTGCAGCTGGCAACTCTGCTCATGGACATCAACCCTGAGGACCCTTGCACAGGGACACCAGGTATGCCGGGTGCTTGCGGGGGCCTTGTCATGGGGGGACAGGAGAAACACCCTAGCAGTAGAGAGATGGATACATCTGTGGCAGACGATTTGGACAAGGGGACCGGGTGATTTTGCAAATGTGTACCATGAGACTAGCGAGTCACCGTGCAGAGTGACTTACAGGACACAGGACCCCGCTAAGTAATCCGTGTGATTTATGGATAGCTAACAACAGAGCAAAACTGGGCACGCTGAGTGGAAAGCATGCCTGCTCCAACCTCGGGGAAGTCCTCAGGGAAGACGGGGAGGGGCTGAGGCTAGGAAGGGGCGCCCATGGGCTTCAGACTGTGTTTGTCACGCTTTGTTTCTTTAATATTAAAGGAAAGGATCAGAAGCGAAAGTGGCCAGAGGGTCAACATTTGCTAAACCCAGGAAGTGGGTTCACGGGAGTTAGTTGTGTTGCTTCTGAACTTTTCTATTTGCTTGGAAAGTTTTCTCATAAACATAAAAGAAAGAGTTGATTAAAATGTTTGTTCCCTTGACAGCACCACAGGGTGACGGCAGTCAATAATAACTTAACTGCACATTTAAAAATAACTAAAAGAGTGTAACTGGATTGTGTGCTCGAGGAGATGGAGACCCCATTCTCCATGACATGGTAAGTACACATTGCATGCCTGTATCAAAACATCTCATAAACATATACACCTACTATGTACCCACAAAATTAAAGATTTTTAAATTAAAAAAATAAAATATTTGCTCCTCATAAAAGCACTTACATGAATCATCTTTTTATTGTTTTTTACTTTTTGAAACGGAGTTTCACCCATGTCACCCAGATTGGACTGCAGGGGCACTATCTCAGCTCATTCCAACCTCTATCTCCCGGGTTCAAGCGATTCTCATGCCTCTGCCTCCTGAGCAGCTGGGATTACAGATGCCTGCCACCACGCCCGGCTATTTTTATATTTTTAGTAGAGATGGGGTTTTGCCATGTTGGCCAGGCTGGTCTCGAACTCCTGACCTCAGGTGATCTGCCCGCCTTGGCCTCCCAAAGTGCTGGGATTACAGGTGTGAGCCGCCACGCCTGACCTATACCTATCATCTTTTGACTGATTACAAACCTCTTCCGTATTTTTCATGAAAACATAAGGGGGCAACATGCAGCAAGACTCCAGGGGAAGGCATTGTAAAATCGTAATTCTAAAGATCGTTTTCCTGAAACCCAGTGGCACCTAAAATGCAGGACTCTCTGGCTCAATTTGTGTTAAGATGCTTTGGTAATTACAGTGGGCTGAATCCACCCCCTCCACCACCAAAAGATATGTCCACATCCTAACCCCCTGAGCCTGGAAATCGGATCTTATTTGGAAAAGAGGTCTTTTCCAGATGCGATGAAGTTAAAGATCTTGAGATCAGATCATCCTGAGATATTTGGCTGAGCCCTAAACCCAGTGACAAGTATCTTTGCAAGAGACAGAAGAGGAGAAGACAGAGACACAGGAGAGACAGCCACGTGAAGTTTGAGGCAGCCGTGGTTGGAGTGATGCCACCCGGAGCTGGAGGAGCAGGGAGGCCCTCCCCTACAGCCTCCAGAGGGCGTGTGGCCCTGCCAACACCGTGATTCCAGACTTCCGGCTTCCAGAACGAGGAAACGATCCATTTTTGCTACTTGAAGCCATCAAACGTGTGGTAATTTGTTTGAGAAACCCCAGGAAATTAACAAACGATGATTTTCAACAGCTCCTGTAGTTGAAGCTCAGTGCCCTGCAAGAGTCGTGCCCAGAAAAGAGTTGGCCGTCTCATGAGTTCTTGGCACTAGAATATTACCTGTTCCCAGTATCCAGGGCACACTGCATTCAAGCGATCTGTTTCCTCTCACGCAGTCAGTCAACAAGCGTTTACTGAGCACCTACAACACTCCAGGCAGGCACATGCTAGGCACTGGGAAAGGAGGAGTGAGCAACCCCAGACCCAGTGGCCACACAGGGTGGCCTGTCTGGGCAAGGGACACAGGAGTGTCTGAAGGATGCTGAGGCCTCAGCCAGGCAAAGTGGGAGACGAGTGTCCCTGACAGAGGGAAAAGCACCTGTGAGTCCAGAGAAACATGGGGAGAGATGGCGTTCAGGGGACTGAAGGAGGTTTAGCTTGGGAGGGTCAGAGTCAAGTCTCAGCAGACCCAAAGGTACCCTTGCGCCCTCTGTCCTGGGTCCTCTGCCCACCAGAAACAGCATCCACTGCCTTGCTGCTCTACCTGTTGGTTGCATATTGCTTTGTTTTTTTTTTATTTTCTCTGAATCCCAAACACCCAGCACAATGCCCAGCACAGGTGGGCGCTAAGTGAACACTTGGCATAGGCCGGAGGTAATGCATGTGGGTTCTAAGATCACATCCCAGCGCCACCCTTTTGCGACCACACGATTGTGTGCAAGGGTCTCTGAGCCTTGGTTTCCTTGTCTATAAAATGCAGATAAATTGCTACCTTAGGGCCCTTCTGAGGATCACTTGAGTTGATGTGCATGAAGCACCCGGCATGGTGTCTGGCCCTGGAAGCTGGCATTATTATGAATCAAAACGAATGCAAGTCTCCAGGGGTTTCCAGCCTGAATAGCCACTGCCATCTGGGCTCCGATGGGACTGATGGGGCCCAGCCTGCAGCTTTGCCCTGTGAGTTCGCCGCTCCTCCGCATGGTGAGATGATCTGGGCTCGGACGGGACTGATCAGGCCCAGCCTGCAGCTCGCCACTCCTCCGTATGATGACATGGGATTGATCAGGCCCTGCCTGCAGCTCCGTTCTGTGAGCTCGCCGCTCCTCCATAGGGTGAGATGATCTGGGCTCGGACGGGATTGATCAGGCCCTGCCTGCAGCTCGTCCTGGCTGGGCTCACCACTCCTCTGCACGACTCGCTCATTCTGTGACTGCTTTTGCTTGCAAGGTCCTTTGCCACAGTGGGATGTGGGCTGATGTGTTGGGCTTGACTTCTGTTTCTTCATTCAGTGGTGCCAGCCGGTTCGCAGCAGCACCGTCTCCTCCACGCCCCGTGTCCCGGGAAGAGCTAAACCAACCTCGCCCCAGCAACCCCTATGACTGTGTTGAGAGCTGGAGGCTGCAGAGGCGATAAGAGGCCCACTGAGCAGGACTCCCGACTCTGGACTCCAGCGCTGGCTCCCAGCAGGGCTTTCACTCTGCCCCTTCCCAGACGCAGGCGAGGCCCTTCTCTGGAAAAATCAAAGGCAGAGTGGAGCATGTGCGATGCAACCTGGGAGGCCCCGAGGGGGACCGGCCGGGCCAGCCTCGTTAGCGCTGACCTTGGCACCGAGCTGCTCCTGATGGATGGGGTTCGGGCCTGGCCAGGCCCTGGGGGAGTGGCGGCCCCATCCATTATGGGCCCATCAGCGCCTCCCTGAGCCCTCCCTGCTCGGGATGCCACGAGTGTCAGGCCACGAATAAATCTCTGTCCCGGCCACGGGAGAGCCGAGAGGGAAACAAGGCAAAGCATGAAAAATGTCTCTGTCCTGGCTCTGGCAACAAAGCCCCCATGAAGGAGGAAGGAGCAGTAGGAGTGTGGGGAGGGGAAAGGGAGGAGCAGGAGCAGCCAGGCCGGGGCCCAGGGAGGCTGGGCTTCCTGGGAGTGGAAGGGGGGAAAGATGGGGGCCCCAGGCTGCTACCTCCTCCCAGTTATGGCTCCCTGCCTGCCCCTCCACACCTTTTTTTTTTTGAGACAAAGTTTTGCTCTGTCGCCCAGGCTGGAGTACAGCGGTGCAATCTCAGCTCACTGTACCCTCCACCTCCTGGGTTCAAGTGATTCTCCTGCCTCAGCCTCCCGAGTACCTGCGACCATGCCTGGCTAATTTTTGTATTTTCAGTAGAGACAAGGTTTCACCATGTTGCCCAGGCTGGTCTCAAACTCCTGGCCTCAAGTGATCCGCCCACCTCGGCCTCCCAAAGTGCTGTGATTACAGGCGTGAGCCACCGAGCCTGGCCTTCAGCCTGGGCCCCTTTCAAAGAAACTCCCTGGAGATCCAGGCCCATGGAAGCAGGCAGGCTTTGAGGAGGAGGGGACCCCTGTTGCACTTAGTTCGTTGAGGGGAGGTCCCAAAGCCCCATCAGAGGTAGCCCAAGCTAGGCAGCCGGCAATCTTTTCAGGCCACTAAGGGTAAGGGTCCTGGTGTAAGCTGCCTGGACAGAGCCCCCACACTTCTGCTCACCACCTGTGGCCTCTTGCTGACGGACAGAAACTCGCTGTGCCTCTTTTCTCGGGGATAGATGGGTGTCCACTGCACAGGGCCGCAGTGAGGATTAATCCAGCTGCTCTGTGGAAAGCCGGGCCCCAGTAGGTGCTTATCAGCGCTGGCCGGTGATTGCTGTAAGTGCTGTTTGTAGCCGCCATCCTGCTGCTGAGGACTCGCCTCCTCACCAGGCCACCGGCACCATCACGGATGGAGCTCAGGATGAGAAATGACTTCCTCACTCAGGGCCTTGCTCTGCCTCCTGGAAACATGCAGCCTGCGGATATGAACAGCCGCTCTGGAAGGAGACTTGGCTCAAGTCTTGGTGCTGCCTCCAACTAGCCACGAGACTTTGGGCGAGTGACTCTCTCTGAGCCTCAGTTTCCCCATCTGTAGAATGGGGATGATAGTCCCTACTTGGTAGAGTTGTATTTAATGAGATAAGGTACAGGGGTCAGTGTTGCATCCAGCAGTCACTCAGTGAGTGCCCTGAAAGTGTCAGCTATGAGGACCGCCCCCCTCCAACACGCACTCTGGTCCTTGTTTTGTTCTCTGAAGCCCCTGAGAGCAAAACCCCTCCACTGTCCTAATCCCAGGGCTTCAGAGAGTTAAGGACAGCTGCTGTGTCTCCGCTGCATCTTTTCTCATCCAGCTAGGAAGACCGCAGAGCTTCTCCTGTTCTTTGTCCAAAGCGGGCACCCTCCCCTACTGTCTCACCCACCATCCGGATGGCTCCCTTCTGGACAATTTCCTGTTTGTGAACCTTCTCTTTAATGTATGATGTCCTGCATTCTTGAACTTGATACTACAGGTATGGCTTGAGCAGCAGAAAAGAGCAAGGAGGTCACCTCCTTTGTTCTGAACTTGTTACCTCTATTAACATGGCCAAGGAAAACATTCGTTCTTTGAGGCAGCATCACTGAACTGCAGACTCACAACATCAGTCGGGGGCTTCACCGCGGAGAAGGGATCACAGAGGAGTCTATTAGGTGTCATCTCTGGCTTTATCGTCTCCTCTCTGGGGCTCAGATGGACTGTCTCTTTGCTTCCGATAGCTGCCTCAAAGTCGTAAAAGGCCCCAGACCATATTCGAGTGCTCACTATGTGCCAGGCATTGTGCTGGGCTCTGACGATGCAGTGATGGATGAAACTGACATTCTCCCTGTGCTCTGGGACCTGACATACAGCAGAGGAGGATTACCGACAGTCACAGGCAGTGCCAGGGAGCAGATTATGGGGGGAGGGACAGGAAAAACGTGGCTTTGCAGAGCGCGATGTACATTTCAGGCCCTCTCTGGGGCCCGCGGGTCTTTGCGAGATCCACATGCTCCCCCTTGTGGTCAGACCAGGTTTTATTCCGCCGGGTTTCAGGACACCGGTAAATGCAAACGTGGTCTCGCCCTTCAGAAACCGCGTCGCATGATCTGGGATGGCTGCTGGGGAAGCGGCTTATTATTTTATAGGAGTTTGGGTGGGTGGCTCAGATTTTTTTGGCCATCGGCTCCAGGAGAAACAAAATAACCCAGAGTGATTGATGGGCCCATTGTAAATTTGTAAAATAAATCAGCTTGGCAGAGAGATTCAAAAAACCTGTCAGGCAGCAAGCATTTTTTTAACAGCCTGTAAAATTCCCTGCGTCTTTCACATTTGTCAGCGTCAGGCTGATGATGCATCTGATAGCAAGGCCAGCAGCGGCTGCAGACAGAGGGTGGGCCAGCAGCATTTCCCGTTTCTCTGATGCCTCTTACGTTTCCATGGTCTCAATGCCTTCAGCACCAGGACTGGGGGTAGACCAGGGTAATTAGTCCAGGTAGGCACTGAGTTTGGAGCTACTGCTGTAGATGGATGGTCTCGATCCGTCAGCTGACTGCGGCCTCTTGTTCTCTGATAACAGTATAAACCACCACTAACAGAAGGCTAATGAGTGCTACTCTAAGGACGTTACTGAAGTTGCACGTGACCACTGGCTTTATATTCGGACCCCAATGTGGCCATTTGTTCATGCACTCATTCAGCAACTCCACGAGGGCCTCTTCTGCAAAGGCACTGTGGTCAGCACCAGAGGTCCCAGGGTGAGCAAAAGCCGGCCTGGAGCATCCAGCATGGCGAAGGTCTGGATAACGTGAAGTCTGCATTTATCAGGAAGTAGATGCCACCGAATGTGACAGGGGAGGAGGCGACCCAGAAAGGGAAAGCTCGGTGGGCTCTTTCGACATGTTCAGATTAAGTGCTGAAGCTTTAAGAAAAATTCAGACAGGACGGCCTTACACAGAATCCTGTCTCACTCCCACTTGTAGTGCTGGAAAAACATGAGCAGACTGCCCGTGTCACCTCCACCCCTGTGTTAGGGAGGCAGACCAGACCCTTGGATCAGACTGTCATAGGCATTTAGGCCGTGATAATCCTCCTCACACTGCAGAGCAGCCGAATGACTTCACATCTCAGACCCTCTGTCTCTTCTTCTGTAAAATGGGGATGGAAATGTTCCAACATTGTACTCACATGAACTAACTTTGTACTCACTGAGCGATTTAGTTATTTAATGAGGATGCTCCTGGGGACCTCAGCACAATGTCTGACCTGTGGTAGTGACAATGACATGTCATTGCCATTGTTAGTTCAAAGTGGGGTCTTCCCACCTTCCATCTGGCCCATGTCAGACACTGAAGAGCAGGGGGCTGTTTGCTGGTTGACTGAGTGATGGATGTTCCTGCTAGCATCTGTGTCTTGAGTGTGGCACAGGGTCCCAAGCAGAGCAGCGGCACAGCCAGGGTGCGCAGAGTCCACCAGGAGCGCCAGCTGCTGCCAGCCTCTCCCTGCTCCTCCCCCCTCCCCGCCCTCCCTGACTCATCATAATCGACAATGCTGGGCCAATTAGGAGCAGTTACAATTAAGATGTGCCCAGGGCGTGTGAACATTTGCAAACACTTATTAAAAAGCATCAATAATTAAGTGTGCCTTTAATAGTTACATTTCTGGCCTCCAGACATATCTGTTTCTGGACCTCGGGTCGCAGCCTGCTTTGAGATCTGTGTGAGGGCCCTGCACGCTGGTAATGAGAATTTAAAATTCTTCCCTGACTTGAATTCTGGGATTTGACAGGGAAACAGCAGCAGGAGAATGCCAGGCCTCTTTCCAGGTGCCTGATCCTAGAGGTGTGGTCTTCAAAGCCAGCCGCCAGACTGGGTGGAAATTCAGGCTCTGCACCGGAACGCCTCGGGGAGGGCCCTTGCCCTCCCTTTCCTGGCCTGTGAAGTGTGCAGAATGATACCTGTCTCATAGGAAGGACTACAGGGTTAGCAGTGATGTGTGCAAAATGCCTGCCACATTTAAGATCCACGCATAGCAGCTTTTGTTAGTGGTGGCTTGAGCTGTTAACAGAGGACAAAAAGAGGCCGAAGTTAGCTGAGGGACTGAGCCCATCCGTCTACACCAGTGGCTCCAAACTCAGTGTCTACCTGGACTAGGCAGCTCACAAAACCGAGAGAAGCCAGTCTGGGTGGGGCCTGGGATACACGGTCCACGGATTCCGTCCAAAGGGACGCTGCCCCTCAGCCCCAGCACCTGGAGCCAGGCAGAGTGCAGAACCACTTGCCCAGGCTTCCTTTTTTTCAAGGGAAGTGGAAAATCCAGGTATTTACATGAAATCTACTGACTGTTTAAAAAATACGACAACTCAACCTTTTTTTTTTCTTTAATCACTGCACCAGCCAAACTCCTCTGTGGCTTGGTGTGGCCACATCCCCAGGACTGCCCCCATGTCTACACGGCCCCCAATTTCCAGGTAACTCCTCAGGTCTCCGCTTCCTTTCAGCCACAGAGGCTTTCGGATTGAAATGCATCCTTTGGATTTAGTGACAACCCGTAACAAATCGGTGTGGATTGGGAACCAAATAGGATAACCGGGAAGTAATTGAATAATCTAAATTCGGCTTTGAATCCCATCTGGTATTGAGGCTGAATGGGCAGATTCAGAGACCTGTGGAGAAGAGGGGGCGCACCCCTCACCGTGATTCATTTTCCCATTGCAAATCTAGACGGGGGCGGGGGCTGGGGGCTGGCTGCGGTCAGAATGGTAACTCACAGGGTGGCAGTCACAACCCCTCTGCTCATTAGCATCCTAACTTGGAGCGTTTGTGGAGCGTTCAGTCTGGGTGGGACTTTATTTTTTTTAACACATCTGTAATTGCGAGTAAATAACACTCATTTTGGATTTTTTGTTTTATTTTGTTTATTTGTTTATTGGACCAAACCACCCAACACCTCCTCTGTCGGATGTAATGAGATTTGGTTTTTTAACATGCTTTTAGAGTAAAGAAATAAATACAGCTGAGACTTGTAAAAGGTGATCACTAGAAAATGGGCCTTGGCCCCATAACTTTAAAGTAATAGCCCCATTAGGGAGAGGGGCGATGATTTTGTAGCCGTTCCTCCACATTTATGCAGCAAGGTGGAGGCTGTCCGGCAGGCTGGGCGTCTCAGTAAAAGCTTTTCCAGCAGCCATTTAACCTCCATTTACGAAGAAATAAAGCAAAATTGATGCTGATTTGGGCCTGCTTTGGGGGATATTTCTGCTCTGTAAAAGCCCTTTTGCCTGCAATTTGTGGAGCTGGCCGTCACATCAGAAAGGGCTGCTGTTGATAAAGATAAAGCTTTATGGCCATGATATTTGCTGCTAACAGCAACCTAATGCAGCATTTTCATTTTTGTGCAATTAATGTTAATGTCTGCTACGAAAATTGTCATTAAATACCATTTTAAAATCCATTCAATTTACATATGCAAAGCCCATTTACCATCACAGAAGATATAGCCAGTACTTCATCACGGCTTTTCCCGGAATTGTGGCCACTTGGTTTTACAGCAATTTAAGATGCTATATTGAAAGCTGGATGCTTGTCCTTTCTGAGCCCAGCTGACTTCCGTGATGCCACGGGAAACCTCGGCCCCGGGACCAGAAGCCGTGAATGTTCCGGGCATGTCGGTTCCAAGGAAGCAGGACACAGAGCGAGGAGCACTGGATGGGGAGTCTGACGACTGGACTCCAGACCTGACTCAGTTAACAACTTGCTGTGCAACCTTGGGAAGCTCTCTTCACCTCTCTGAACTTCTGTTTTCTCCTGTTTTAAATAAGGGCTTTCAACCAGGTGATCACTAGCCTCCTGTGTGTTCCAATCTTTTCTATTTTTCTATTTTTGAGATGAAGTCTCACTCTGTTGCCCAGGCTGCAGTGCAGTGGCGCGATCTCAGCTCACTGCAACCTCTGCCTCCCGGGTTCAAGCGATTCTCGTGCCTCAGCCTCCTGCATTAACTGGGATTTCAGGTGCCCGCCACCACGCCCAACTAATTTTTGTATTTTTAGTAGAGACGAAGTTTCACCATTTTGGCCAGGCTAGTCTTGAACTCCCAACCTCAGGTGATCCACCCGCCTCAGCCTCCCCAAGTGTTGGGATTACAGGCGTGAGCCACTGAGCCTGGCTCTCTTTTTAAATATAAACATACCAAGGGTTGAGAATCCAGGCCAAGCCCTGCCATGAAGAAGTTGTATGAACTTCAGGAGGTCAATGAACCTTTCCCTGCCTCAGTTGGAGAATAATCCTGCCCACCTCTGGCACAGAGTTTTTTTGACCATGAAAAGACATCAGCATGAAGGTTTAGAGCCAAGCTGAGGAGGCAGAACACACCCTGTTACTGGTGTAGCTCCCTAGCTACAGATGCGGAAACAAGCCCTGGGGGGAATGTGACATGGAGACTTGGGGACAAAGCTGGAATTAGCACCCCAGGCCAACTCCCAGCCAGGGCCCCTCTCCTGCCACCATGCTGTCTTTAAGACACTTGGTCACCAGCATGGACTGATCTAGTGACCTAGGGCACAGCACGGACAAGGAGCAGGGGTTCCTCTCTGCCCCGGGGCAAGGGAGGGCACGTGTGTTAGGAGCTGAGAAGAAGACCCAGGTTAGCAGCAAAAGTCACAGGAGATGCCTTGGGGGACCCACTTGGGGGATGATTTAAAAGGTACAGGAAGGACAGTGTGCAGGAGTTCATTAATACGGCCCCAAAGTGACTTTCCAATGTGTCTCTGGTGTGTCACCTTCCTGGTTTCAGGGCTGGAGGATAGAAATGGATTTCTGGGGAGAGATGTGCCTGGTATTTAAGGCCATGAGAGGTGGGAAACCTTACCAAAGAGGCAATGCTGAGCTGAACTTTGAAGAGTAAGTGGGTTTTCTCACCTACTCATTCCTCGGGATTCTTTCCCAGGAGTGGAACGGTGGGAAGAGCATACACAGCACATGCTGTGGAGAGAGGTGTGGCGGGGCCCCAGGAACTCAAATGCAATCACCACATGATCCCGAAATCCCGCTGGGGGTATACACCCAAAGAAGTGAAAGCGAGACCGGAACACATATTTGTACATTCACATTCATCACAGCAGTATTCACAATAGCCAAAAGGTGGAAACAACTTAAATGTCCATCAGCAGATGAATGAGGAAACAAAATGCAGTCTATATACACAGGGGAATATTACGCAGCCTTGAAAGGAATGAAATTCTGATGCATGCTGTAACATGGATGAACCTTGAGGATATTATGATAAATGTCATAAGCCAGACACAAAAAGGCAAAGATTGCATGATTCCATTCATATGACATCTCTAGAGTAGTCAAAGTTATAGGAACAGAAAGTAGAATGGTGGGTGCCAGGGGTTTGAGGGTTAGTGTTTAATAGGGAAAGAGTTTCAGTTTGGGATGAGAAAGTTCCTGAAATGGATGGTGGTGATGGTCACTCATCAACCTGAATGTAATGATTCCCACTGAACTGTATACTTAAAAACGCTTCACATGATAAATATTATGTGATATTTATTATGTGATAAATATTATGTGATAAATATTTACCACAGTAAAAAATTATAAAAATGTAATCCCAGCACTTTGGGAGGCCAAGACAGGCAGATCACAAGGCCAGGAGTTCGAGACCACCCTGACCAACATGGTGAAATCCCATCTCTACTATAAATACAAAAATTAGCCGGGTGTGGTGGCGCACAGCTGTGGTCCCAGCTACTTGGGAAGCTGAGGCAGGAGAATCACTTGAACCCGGGAGGCAGAGGTTGCAGTGAGCCGAGATTGTGCCACTGCAGGCCAGCCTGGGGGACAGAGAGAGACTCTGTCTGAAAAAAAAAGAAAGACAGATAGTCATGTAACCTGGTCCAAAGAGTCTTGAACTCAAGGTGTCTGTACCCCCAGCGCCCTTTGCACTGAAGAATGGATCTGCTGATGGCCACCTGTAGGTAAGGAAGAAGCTTCTCAGAGAATGGAGCCCAAATCAGGAAGCACAGCCAAGAAACAGAGAGACCCGACGCTGATGGCGTTGCCTGACTGCCTAGATCCTGCTATGCCTGAAGCTGTCCCTGTCCCAATCACGTGAGCCATGAATTGAGTTTCGATTAAATGTACCTATATTCTGCTTTTCTAGAATGTCATGTGTGCAAGGGTTGGGATGTGGGTCGTGTCTGGCTCATTTCATCTGTGCGTTAGCAAGATAACTCTGGAGTAATGTGGAAGGTGACTTGGGAAGGGTCAATTCTGGAAGAAGAGAGAGAAGTTAGCGGTCTTCTGCAGAAGGACAATCAGAAGAAGACACAGTGCTGACTGGGTGGGGTGCATGGCCCATCTCCCTCCCTACTTCTGGGTGGCCTGTGGGCCCTCGTTAGCACTAGGCCAGTCTAAGCCCCATGCCGGTCGCGCCCTTGTTGACAATGGTGAGGATGTGGACCCACTGGGGCATGCTTGCCGGTCATCTAACCTGTGGTGACAGTGGGGCCACAGGGCAGTCATTTCTCAGGGGATGGAAGAACAGAATAGAACAGCTATTTCTCAGGGGAAGGTGGGAGCTTTCTGGGGTCCTGGATTTATTCTGTATCTGCACCTTAGTGACAGTTACCTGAGTGTTTCCATTTGTAAAATTGCATTAAGCTGAACATCTCACGATTTGTGCATTTTACTATATATAAGTGAAACCTCAATAAAAACTTTTTTAAATTTCATAGCTCTTGGAGCTACAACTCACGTTCCACCCTACGTTAACACGAACGGTGGCTGACATTTATTGAGCTCCCGCTGTGGGCCAGGCCCTGTGCCCGGGTTGTCGTATGCTTTAGGTCACTGAAGCCTCAGCACGCCGTGAAGCAGGTGGTGGTACTCTTATCTCCATTCCACAGATGCGGAAGCTGGGGCAGGGACCCCCATGGCCAGTTATTGCCAGGGTCCAGGTTTGAGCCCAGGCTCCCGAGCCTCTCTCGAGGCTCCCCTGGGGTGGTGTGTGCTTGGGTAACTTGGCAGGCTCTCCACTCTCACCCCATGAAGACAGAGACAGGTCTTTTTTTTTTTTTTTGGAGTCTGTTTGCCTAAGCTGGAGTGCAGTGGTGCCATCACGGCTCACTGCGGCCTCGATCTCCTAGGCTCAAGCCATCCTCCCACCTCAGCCCTCAAGTAGCTGGTACTATAAGCACATGCCACAATGCCCAGGTAATTTTTAAAATTTTTTTGTAGAGGGGGGTTTTGCCATGTTGCCCAGCCTGGTCTCAAATTCCTGGACGCAAGTGATCCTCCCACCTGGGCCTCCCAAAGTGCTAGGATTACAGATGTGAGCCACTGGGCCTGGCCCAGAGACAGGTCTCAGTCACTGTTCGCCGATCAAGGGAAAGTGGGTGACCTGTGCACAGCCCCACAGAGTACCCTGCTACAAGGCCAGGACCCAGTTCAGCAGGATTCAGGGTGTGGCTGCAGAAGTCACACAAGAGAGAGTCGCTGGAGAGAGAACACCGGGGCTGGGAGGACGCTCCGCTTCCCGGTCACCCTCCTACCTTGTCTCTGATTCATTCGGTATCCCCACCCCCTCGAGGGATGAAGCCCTGGCTGCCAGCCATCTTACCGCGCCCGGATCCCAAACGTCATGTTTGGAGGGAGAGAAGGCGGCTCCTTCTTTGGGCGCCGGTCGTCCTGGTCACTGATGCGGATGTCGTTGAGCCGACGGTAGAGGAAGTTCTCCCGGGCAGTCACCAGGCCGGCTTTCACCGCCCCACGGTTCATTGCGATGTAGTTCCGGGTCAGCTCGTGGGGGCAGGTGGGCTGCTGCTTAAACACGTTCCAGCGTCCGATGGCTGAGGGTAGGGAGAGACCCCCAGGGAAGTGGTCAGGCTGGGAGGAAGCACCCCAAGGCAGCTGACCGAGAAGAAACAGGGGCATGTGGGTCCTTGACCTTCCCATTTACCTGAGCCTGCTGGGTGACAGCCCTGCCTGGCCCCCAGAAAGCATCATGGCCCAAAAGGAAGGGATCAGGGCTCCCAGATGCCAGAGGGTACCCAAGCCAAGCATCTGCCCTGGAGCTGGGCTGGCCTGGCCCTTGACTTCCTCTGGGCAGGCAGAGGGTTGGTCCCAGGCTCATTCTGTGCTCATAACCCACTCAGCACAGCACCCACAGTCCCTGCCGGGAGTGATGGTGCTCGTTCCCTGACACCGCACACCAGGATCCTGCCTGGCCCTCCTCATCTGGGCTGCGCCCTGGGTTTGACCACTCAGCTGCCCCGGCTGGCAGTCCCGGGTCTTTCTCCAGCACCCAGCCAGCTCCCAAGCAGCGAGCTAGGTCAAGGGCTCTGTGAAGAGGGGTCAGCCTCCCAGCCACTCCTCTGTCCTCATGCTCCAAAGCGCGCTCACTCACCTTCAGGGACTCCTCCATCAAGCCCTCGGATGTAGAGTCCGTAATTAAAATTAATGCCGGGTAGACTGCAGCTTCTTTCCCGGGGCTTGCCCAGTTCAGCCTGTCAGGGGAAGGACAGAGGGCAGAGGTGAAGAGTGGAGTCTCAGACCAACCATATTCTAACCCGGTAGCAGGGAGGCACCAGATGCCTGCGTTACCCCAGGCCCTGCGCACCGCCTTCAGGGTGGCACAGGAGCGGGTGGCAGAGCCCTCCCTGGGAGGAGCGCAGGCTGCAGCTGGCTCAGGGCCACACGGCAGAAGCCAGTCCTTGTGTCTGCGCTGAAGGTGAACGAGGACATCAGAGGTGGGAGGTCTCTCGGCACCTCGGCACCTCCATATTGTTGGAGTGGGAGGCACAGTCCCCGAGCGGAGCAGCTGTGTTTGGGGAGAAGCCTTGACCTGCCTGGCTCAAGCTGGAAATGAAAGACCCAGTTCAGGAGGCCTCATCTGGAGGCCCCGTCGAGGGAAGGGGACATCTTTCCTGCCTTCATTCCCACCTTCCTCCCACCAGGGACCACTCAAACCATTGTCTCTGTAGCACATGAGGAAGTCGCTTCCTTGAATCATCAGCTTCTGGGGAAGACACAGTGACAGGGCCACTGCCACCCTCTGCACCCGGCCAGCTGTCCTTACTCCCTGGGACTCTACGGAACTCCTTGGCCTCTCAGAGGGGGTTTGTACAAGTGAAATTGCCCTGTCATCAACCACATTAACCCCCCTATTTATAGCTGTGGAAACTGAGGCCTAGAGAGGCAGGGTCCATATCCACGGCCCCCAAGTGCTGGGCAGGGCATCGCACAGAGACACGCCTGTCCTCTGGGCTGGCGCTCTTGATCATTCTGCCACGCGTCTCCCTTTAGTACAGCGGCTCCCCACGGTCAGAGGTCCTGTCCTGCACAGTGCTTCGAACCCCATCCACATCTGCTTCATTGATGGGCACCTGCTGGGTTCTGACTGCATCCCAGGCACGATGTCTGGGGCTCCTTGGCCTTCCCTCACGTCGTCTGCACAGCCACCCGGGGAGGCAGGTTTCTCAGGGGGAAGCTGAGGCACAGAGAGATCCGACAAGTGGCCTCGGATCAAGTGGTAGGAAGTGGCAGAGCGGGGACCGGAACCCAGGCTGGCTGCCCCCACCCACACTCAGATCCGCAAGCCAAAGAAATGCCCATAGCCCCAGCTTCTTGTGGTGTCATCAGGCCCCGGGGCCATTACTGAGAAGGGTGGGTGTGGCTGCTCTTCCCGCTGCCCACAGGCCACAGGCTGAGTACTCAAAGTCACAGGGTGTTGTTACATCTCCCGGGAGCTCTCTGCTCTGGCCACACCCAAGACTTCCCAAAGGGTCTAGTGGGCTCTGGTCTCGCTGTCTCCTACCATCTCATCTATATCCCCATCTCTCCAGCTCCCACAGGTTGGGTGCTGAGAGGTAGACAGATGGTCAAGGATGACCCATCGTGGCTCAGCACTGCTGCTGGAATAAACCCTCCCTCAGCTGGTAGCCCAGGCCCCGCAGCCTCCTACCCACCCAGCCCTGCAGCTTGGCCTTGCAGGCTTTCCCACGGCCCCTCGTGGAGAGAGACAAGCCCACTCCCCTGCTCGGAAGGACCGCAGGCATCTCAGCTGCCTCTGCTGCTCTTTGCTCAAGACCCACCCTTACTGGTCCTTATTCTTCAAGCCCTGTCTGTGCCAGAAACTCCCGGGATCCCGGGGTTCACCATGGCTCACCCTCGTCTGAACACCAGTGACTCTTACTATCTGTTCTGTTCATTTGGGGTTTAGAACTTGCCACCTTCTCGATTTCCAGGAATGCACATGCAGCCCACCCTGCCTGGATTACACACTCCCATCCAGACAGAGCCATGGCTCCTATGACCTTCTTTTTCCTGTTGGCATATAGCAGGTACAAAATAAATGCCTGATATTAAAAACCACTTCCTGTGGGAAGTCTACCCAGATTGGCATCAGTCCTAGACAAGCCTCCTTATTATATGGTGGCACTACAGCAGCCTCAGCCTACCTTCACGGCACTTACAAAATGACAGGGTAGCATCTGCTGTAGCGTAGATGGAGCTTGGTAACATCAGCTGAGAAGCCAGACACGGAGGCCCCAGAACAGGCAAATCCAGGGTCGGAAAGTAGCTTCGTGGTTGCCGGGGCTGGGGACAGGCCGGGGGGACAGATGGAGCAACGGGCAGCTGCGATGGCTAAGGGGCGCTTTTGGGGAGTGATGAAAATGTTCTAGAATTGATTGTGGTGTGATGGTTGCACAACTCTGTAAATATGTTAAAAGCCACTGAATTCTACATTGTAAATGGGTGAATTGTAGGGAATGTGAATTATATCTCGAATAAAATTACGAAGTCTTGTAATTAAGTCATTCTTGGCATAAGGATCAGTTTGATGTCGGTCTTCCCTCATGAGCCTGTGTGCCCCACAAGGAAAGGGATCTAATCTTTATTTTTTAAGGTTTTTTTCTTTAAATCGACTTTATATTTTACAGAAGTTTTAGGTTCACCACAGAAGTGAGCAGAAGGTATGGAGATGTTTTGTATACTCTGTCTTTATTCTCACTCTTCTTTCCCCAGTGTAGAACAGCTCCTAATGAATAGGGGTTGAATAAATGAGTGGGTGAAATACTCATGTCTTAGTCAGCTTAAGCTGCTATAGCAAATTATCACTGACGGGTGGCTTCAACAATAGGCATTTATTCCTCAGAGTTCTGGAAGCTGGCAAGTTCAAGATTTAGGCACCAACAGACCCAGTGTCTGGTAAGGGCCCTCTTCTTGGTTTGCAGATAGCCGCCTTCTTGTTGTATGTTCACGTGGCAGAGAACAGACAGAGTCAGCTTTCTTCCTCTTCATTTAAGGGCACAAATTCCATCATGAGGGCTGTGCTTTTATGACCTATTCATCTCCTAAAAGACCCACCAGCTAATGCCATCCCATCCGAAGTTAGTTTTTGAATGTTGGGGGTACATAGACATGCAGTTCATACAGCCTACTTTGAGACCATTGGCCCTTTTCTACACAACAGTTGATCATTTCTCTCCCTCTTCTTTTCCATCTCAAATCCCAGATCCCAATGTCCCTCAAGAGTGACGGAGCTCTGAGTTTGAGGCGGGTGCATGGGGACTCCGCAGGGTGGCTTATTTTGATTTCCTTCCATACTATGCTCTCTGAGCTACAGACAAAGCTCTGGCCTCTCATTTGTTTATGAAAATGATCTGGCCTCTCCAGTGATTGCCGGGGAAGTTAATTAAAATGTGACTTCTCCGGGAGAGGCCCTGACTCCCTCAGGGCAAGTGCAGGTGGGCAGAGTTCCAGCTGGCAGGGGAATGACAGACAGACTCAGGAGCTGGCTGCCACCCTCAGGCGGGGGGCAAGGGAGAAGGCGGGTGCCTCAATCTCTGCTCTTTCGTGTGGTTGCCTGGGAATCAATAACTGTTGAAACATGTGGAAGCCTTAGACTACAAAGAAAAATCATCCCAGTGGGAGGTTTGCTCATACTTTCCTTCCTGCAAATATTTATTTTGTACCTGCTCAGCGCTAAGCCTTCTGTGCTTGGAGTTCTAGGGTGAACAGATCAGACACACAGCCCTACTCTTATGAAATTCTCTTGCAAAAAAGGACAGTTAAGCAATGGCAATCACGTGCACCAGGGTATTTGATGTGGAAAGCACAAAGTACTCCTGGTTCTAAAAGTCTGTGAGTATAAAGAGTGAGAGAAGATATCTACTATATATATCTAACAAAGGAGTCTTATCCATCATATATAAAGAGTTACTACAAATCAGTAAGAAAGAAGCAGATAATCCTATAGAAAAAAAATGAGCAGATTACTTGAATAGCGACTTCTTTAAGAAGATGTCCCAGTGGCCAGGATGTCAAGGTGTCAACCTCTGGGAAATGCAAAGAAAAAAATTCAATGTTTTCAGTAAGGATCTGGGGCAACTGGAATTCTCTTCCACTTGGTGAAAATCTAAACTGCTACAACCACTGTGGAAAGCTGTTTGGCAGTATCTCGTAAAGCTAAACATATGTCAGCTTGATAACCCAACAATTCCATCCTGGACATCCAGCAGAAATGAATGTGTACATCCACCCAAGAATGCAATAGCAGCTCAATTCATGACAGCCAACAGCCAAGTGGCCATCACTGGTGGATAAAAAATCTGTGACATAGTCATAGCACAGAATACCCTGCAGTGGTCCTCCATCGGGGTGAGAATGTGCCCTACAAGACATCTGGCCACGTCTGGACACATTTTTGGTCATCACAGCTTGGGAGGGGGTGCTATCCTACATCTAGTTGGTAAAGGCCAGGAATGCTGCCAGACATCCTACGATGCACCAGACAATCCCTCTACTTCAAAGAGCTCTCCGTCCCTTGATGCCAACAGTGCCCACAGAGATTAAGAAACTCTGAGAACGAGCCAGGTGCGGTGGCTCACGCCTGTAATCCCAGCCCTTTAGGAGGCCGAGAGAGGCAGATAGTTTGAGCTCAGGAGTTTGAGACAGCAGGGCAATATGGCAAAACCCCATCTCTACAAAAAATATAAAAATAGGTGGCTGTGGTGGCGTGTGCCTGTGGTCCCAGCTACTCAGGAGGCTGAGGTGGGAGAACCACTCAGACTCGGGAGGTAGAAGCTGCAGTGAGCTGTGATTGAACCACTGTACTCCAGCCTGGGTGACAGAGAGAGACTCTGTGAAAAGAAAAGGAAAGAAAATAAAAAAGAAAAGAAGGAAGGAAGGAAGGAAGGAAGGAAGGAAGGAAGGAAGGAAGGAAAGAGAAACTGAGCATGAAAGAGCATCGCTGTGGGTAACCACACCGATGGTCCTCACACAAAGTGTGGAGTGAAAGAAGCGAGACACCCAGGGGACGCCCTGCTCCACGCAGATGCAGCCAGACACCAGCAGAACTCACCTCTGGGTGTCCAAGTCAGATGTGCAGGCCCTCTGGGTGGGGGCAGTGACTGAAGATAGCACCGGGGGCTTCAGGGGTCATGACGTCCCTGACCCGATGTGTGCCCTTCGCACCGTACCCCCGGCTGCTGCCCTCCCTCAGGAGCCATTCATCCATGACTGTGGCTGCCAACCCTTTCCCCCAACTCCCTGCTGACGTAGCAATGTGTTCTCTGTCCGCACAGGAGACCCAGCTTCACGAGAGCTGCGTGAACACAGGCACCAGACAAACCACAGCACCACCACAATGATTGCTTTTTCCAAATGGATTCTCTGGACTACGTTTCTTAGACTAGAGGGTCTCATCCTGAAATTCCCGAGAATGCCCCTAGCAGTGCCTTGCTCATTTCCTCGGGCTTTTCCAGACTGTAGCGTCGCCTAGAAGGATGAAGCGAGCTTCCCAGGAATTCAGCCGAGAAGCAGATTTGGACACTCCGAGAAGCCCCGTCAACCCCTCAGCCTTCCACGCTGGCACTGGGATTTCCTTCCCTCTTCTGGCAGGCTACACCATGCAGTATCAGAGAGGGCCGTGGGTAGGAAACTCTAGGGGTTCTTAGGCCTGACTCGGGTGCCACCGGAGGCCACCCACGGGGCTTTGTGAGGACTCTTACATGAAAAGTGCAATAAAGCAAAGCACAATCAGATGAGCACAGTCTGGGTGTCCACCCAGGCTGGAGTCACGGGAGTCCTCAGCAACCTTCCCCTCTATTCCACCTGGCCCCAGATACCTACATGGCCTGAAATCCCACTGTCCACCATCCATCCCTTTAGGCGCAGGTACAGCATGTCTCAGAGTCCCTTTGTTCACATGCAAATGCCCTACAGGAACAGCACATCCACCTATTGTCAGCTCCTCTGCCCCACAAGACAGGCTAACTGGACACCCACCTGGCCACGTGCTCATCAAATATCTATAGTCCTGGCATCCACGTGCCCGGCTCCCCTGTTACCGCCAATTCATAAAACAACCCTGCAACGTGGTGTAACCATCATCCCGATCTCACAGGTACGGAAAAGAAAGCATGGCCAGCTGGAGGGTCCTTCTGGCTCAAAGCCGCATAGCTGAGAGGCCAAGGCAGGTCTAAACCCACATCTGACTCCACGGTCTCTGCTGCCTCCTATTTCGTGATCGGGCACTTAGCGTAGATGGCCTGGGATTGGTTGTCTTTTCATGTGCACAGATCTCATCTCTACAGGTTTTGCTCGTACGGAACAGGTGAGTCTTGACTTGCGGGCCTTCTCGGCCCCACGCGATAGTGCACAGCACAGCACCTTACACACAGAACCGCAGGTAAAGTCTGATGTTTTTGTTGTTTTGTTTTTGGGTTTTGGGGGGTTCTTTTTTGAGACGGGGTCTTGCTCCATCGCCTAGGCTGGAGTGCAGAGGCACGATCACAGCTTGCTACAGCCTTGACATTCCAGGCTCAAGTGACCCTCCCACCTCAGCCTCCAGAGTATCTAGAGCTACAGGCCCGCGTCACTATGCCCAGATAATGTTTAAATTATCTGTAGAGGTGGGGTTCTCACTACGTTGCCCAGGCTGGTCTTGAACTCCTGGCCTCAAGTGATCCTCTTGCCTTGGCCTCCCAAAGTGCTGGGATTATGGGAGTGAGGCACTGTGCCTGGCAAAAGTGCACTATTTGATGTATAGACTAAGGTTTATGGAAAGAGTAATCACTTCAGCAAACATGAAAGCAAGTCCTCACTCAACATTGTCAATATGTTTTTGGAAACTGCAACTTTCCAAACAAAATGACGCATAAGAAAACCAATTTTACCAGGCTAATAGGTAACAAGAATTAAGTTCCTATGGCACCGTCTGGTCACAAAAACATCACCAAACTTCTCCATAAACACCGAAATACTTGTAATATTTAATATTGATGTAAATGTGAGCTATCCATACATTTAAGAAAGATTAATAAAAACAAATAAGATCATTATTTACCCAGTCTGGGGGGTAACCATGAGTGATGGCCGTCAGAGTGGTAATGGGTTAAATCAAGAATAAAGGTTTGCCAAGAGTCCCTCCTACCTACCACTAAAAAAAACAAACAGGTAAAAAACAAACATCGCCAGTCCGAAGGGCTTGCTTGGCGCTTTCCTACCACATCGTCCCCGGCTGTGCGTTTGTGTGATGATCGTACGCAGCACTTTACAGATCGATCGATCGATTGATTGATTTTTTGAGATGGAGTTTCGCTCTCGTTGCCCAGGCTGGAGTGCAATGGCACGATCTTGGCTCACTGCAACCTTCGCCTCACGGGTTCAAGTGATTCTCTTGCCTCCGCCTCCCAAGTAGTTGGGAATACAGGCGCGCACCACCATGCCCAACTAATTTTTGTATTTTAAATAGAGACGGAGTTTCACCATGTTGGCCAGGCTGGTCTCGAGCTTCTGATCTCAGGTGATCCACCCACCTCGGCCTCCCAAGTACTGGGATTATAGGCATGAGCCACCGTGCCCGGCCACAGATTTTTAATACTTTGTACTCATTCATTCATTCATTCATTTTTCCAATCCACTTATTTCAGTGCAGTGTGAGTGGCGGGAACCTGTTTCAGCCACTCAGGGCACCAGGCAGGCACTGACCCTGGACAGAATGCCATCCCATCACAGGGCACACATACACACACCTATCCATCCCATCACAGGGCACAGACACAGCCATCCATCCCATTACGGGGCACACAACACCTATCCATCCCATCGCAGGGCACACACACCCATCCATTCATCCCATCACAGGGCACACACACACCCATCCACACCATCACAGGGCACCCACAC
>PVKV010026826.1:0-27342 GCA_004027835.1 Alouatta palliata
TATGATACATTGGAAGACCCTGTATAGCTAATGATATTTTTCCTCGACTATATTTGAGGTAATTTGTGGTAACAACTGGAACCATCATTATCCTGTATATGAAAAGATAAATTATTCTGCTTAGAGCTTTAGAGGTTACCGATAACACTGATGGGAAAGAGATTATTCTTTACTTGGGTTGAAGTTTCTTTTATATTTTCTCTTCAAATTACTTTCTTGAAAGAGTACTATTAATGTCATTTTTTTCAGGTAAACATGGGTTCACAGTATACCAGCAAAAGTAGGATTTACATATTATTTTGAAGATTCTGGGTGCATAGCAACCCCTCTTCGGGGTATACACCCAAAGGAGAGGAAATCACCACGTTGTGGACATTACCTGAACTCTCACATTCATTGCAGCGTTATTCACAATAGCCAAGATAGGAAAACAACCTAAATGTCCATCGATGGATGACGAATGGCTAAAGAAATTGTTGTGTATGTGTGTATATGTTTGTGTGTGTATAGACAACATACAATGGAACATTATTTGGCCTTAAAAAAGAAGATCCTGCTATTTACCACAACGTAGATAGACCTAAAGGACATTATGTTAAATGAGATAAGCCAGACATATACTGCATAATCTCAGGCGTATGTAGAATTTTTTTTTTTTTGAGACGGAATCTTGTTCTATTGCCCAGCTGGAGTGCAGTGGCACAATCTCGGCTCACTGTAACGTCTTCCGCCCAGGTTCAAGCGAATTCCTCTGCCTCAGCCTCCCCAGTAGCAGAGACTACAGGTGTGCACACCATGCCCGGCTAATTTTTTGTGTTTTAATAGGGGTGGGGTTTCACCATGTTGGCCAGGATGGTCTCAATCTCCTGACCTCGTGATCCGGCCACCTCGGCCTCCCAAGAGTATTTTTTGAAGCAGCTAAAATGCACAGAATGAAACAATGGTTACCACTGTTGGTGAGGGGAAGAAGAGGAAATGGGGGGATGTAGGTCAAGGATACAAAATAGCAGATATGTAGGATGAACAAGTTTAGAGATGCAGGGGGACCAAAGTTAGTAAAATTGTATTAGAGATTTTTGTTAAATAAGTAGATTTCAGAAGCTGTTGTTAAAAAATAATTATGTGAAATGATAGCTATGTTAATCTGCTTCCCCGTTTTGCTATCTATATTCCAGAGCATCATGTTGTAAACCTCAAATATGCGCAATGAAATTTCGTTTTAAAAAAATTAGGGTGCAATAAAATGTGTAAATTCTTTACACTCTTATAAGTCTGTATGAGTATAGGTGTTAACTTTGAAATCTTACCAGAAAAAGTATATGACATTTGATAGATTATACATTTCAATTTTTACGGAGCATATTTTACTTAAATTTATTGAATTTGAAGCAGTTTGGGTTCTTTTCAGCCTTCACCTTCAGCCTATACCAGAAATTCCCAGACATAAAAGAGCTTTGTGTTCTTACATAGGTTCTACTAATCTAAAACCACTTTTAAAAAGCAGTTTGCCTATAAGAAATTATGGAAGTCATTACAGTGTGTTACTGTCCTAAACCTGTGGTCATGTACCTTTTATGTGCCTCAGCTGCTTGTTGGAGTTGGTGGAAGGCAGAAGATTATAGTAGAGAACTTGGAAAGAGGGGAAGGATAATTTGCATTGGACAGTAGTGTTCCACAGTAGAAACTGATGTCTGGGAGAATGCCCCTCAAGCTTTCCCTTTTTCACTTTAAAGAAGCTTTGCTTCCTCTCGCTTTCATAACACATCTATATTAGATAAAACATTAGTGATTATTATAACAAAAATAAACTTTGCAGTTGGATGAATACTAATATCTGAGACAGTAGAAATGACATGAGTGAAGAAAGGCTGCTTCAGACCATTATTAGCTGGTGACTTGACGTTTTTCTTTTTGCTTGCTGATGGTGATCCTTGTCCCTATTTCAGACCATGCTTTTCCCATCAGTGATGCTCTTATACTAATAAACATATTCCAAGGGCAGACAGGTACACTAACATGGGCTTATTCCTATCTTTCAAGACCATGATTAAAACTATCCTAATGAGTCTTCACTGATTACTAAAACCAGATGGCCAGTCAGCATCTGAATTTCTAAATCATTCAGTATTATTCATGAGACAACACATTCCCTTAAATATTAATGTTTGGGTCTGTAACTCTTTTTTCACTCCTCTTACCTCATACCTATGGGTACATACTCTTAATATTATGTTTTTAAACTGCACTGGGTAATGGTGGTGTGGAGGATGCAATGGAGGGATATCGAGCCACCCAGACCCGCTTAAAGCAGAGCCAGCGTGTTACAGGATTATACTAATAAAACTTTTTTTTTTTCGACATGGAGTCTCGCTGTGTCACCCACCCAGACTGGAGTGCAGTAGTGCGATCTCCGTTCACTGCAACCTCTGCCTCCTGGGTTCAAGCAATTCTTGTGCCTCAGCCTCCCAAGTAGCTGGGACTACAGGTGTGTGCTACCATGCCTGGCTAATTTTTGTATTTTTAGAAGTGACAGGCTTTTGCCATGTTGGTCATGCTGGTCTCAAACTCCCGACCTCAAGTGATCCCCCACCCTCACCTCCCAGAGTACTGGTATTACAGGTGTGAGCTACTGTGCCCAGCCTTTAATGACTCTTAAATTCCCTGAATGCCTCTGTGTATCGTTACCCCCACCGCTACCCCTGGGATGCCTAGCAAAGTTCCTTGCTCATCGTTTTTGAAAATATCATACATTACTGGATTTTTTGTTTTCAAACATTTTAATTAATCATTCACATGACATTTTAGCTGGAAGTGAAACCTTCCATCTATGCTCCTCTGCACTGCTACCTCCCTACTCTGGTCCTCTACTCTCCACTGGCCTCTTAGTCAGGATCTACAGAGTTGATTGAAATTGAGTGATCTGCTAAGGTTAATCTGACTTTTCTGGTATTCTAAGGTTATAAATGACAGGGTTTAGGCTTGGACTCCTAAGATTGTTCCCTGCCACAGGAGATAACCTGGTATGAAATTGGACTGGTATATTTTCTCCTGTTTTTCTGATTCAATTCCTTTCCCTTTTTAGAGCCCACTGACTCTTTAAAAAGCCTACAATTTTTCTGTCGTGTAGCTAGTTTTTTCTTTTCTTTTTTTTTTAAGCTGCACTATTAGCAGTTCTGTAGTAGCTGTGACTACCCTTTGAGGACTGGGGGAGAAATGAAAAATGTTGAATATTTGGAAGCTGCAGCTAATATGGGATTGTTCTTTGAGGGGTCTCTTAGTCACAGTACTGTGATTGTATTAATATATGTGATCTGAAGAGAATCTTAGAATATTTCCACCAGAAAGTTTCTTGGAGATAAACTAGTTATCTTTATAAATGTGGAGTCCCAGGTCACCATAAGTGACTTATCTAGATTCATACAACTTGTCAGTGGCAGCCAGGAACCTGTCATGCTCAGCATGGAAATCAGACTGTCAAGAACTATGACAGTTAAGGAGAAATTCTCTGTTATTTTGGAACCATATACAGCTTTCTACAGCCCAGTCAAGATGCAGGAAATTACTTCTTTCTTGGGAGAAAGGCACTAGCGAGCAGTGTTACAGAGCTTAATTGGAATGATTCTTGGTAAGAAGTGTAGAGTACACAAAACCTAAAATTGCAGGAGGAAAATCTTGTTTCTTAGTTAAGTGTAGGTGTAAAGAGTACCTTTTAACGTCAGAAATCAAAAGGAAATTGAAGATTTTAGAGGACCATTGGGACTTTTGGAGTTCAGGGCAGGCAAGGAAAATCTTTAGAAAAGATTTTAAACAGTCTAATTTTTAGGTGCTTTGCCACATTTTTCTTCTACTAGTTCATCTTTACACGTCATTAGGCTTCTGGAGAATAGAGTGTGTAAATTTAAGTAATAAAGATGAACCATTTAGCAATACAGTTGTTCTTTAGGTACAATTATGTGATGGATTATCGGCGTGGGATGGAATAGGGGAATTAGTGGCCTAATAGTTCCCTTTTGCATGCTTCTGCATATGTATTAGGCCTTAATAGTTTTCCAAGTGCTTCAAGACATGTTAACTAATTGAGGAAGAAGGCAGATTATCAGTTTATAGGTGAAGAATCTGAGGTTGGATTATTTGCCAAGATCACATGGTTAATAAGGGGCATATCCTGGGCCAGAGCCTAAATCCCTTCACTCCCAGCTTTCTAAGTACTGATAGATGTTTGCTGATGATGGTGTGAAGTTGTATAATTTAATGTTTTTTTGAGACATACAAAGCCCTGTAGTAAAATTCTTTCCACTACTACCAAAGAAGCTCAAGAAGCTTAAAATAGTCACCTACTTATTGCTTCCAAAAGTACCACAGAAAGCCAGGAATCTGTATTCATTGCCTAGCCGCTTGATTCTATGACAAAGATTTTGAAACTCTGGGGAAAAGCTTTGTGTCAACTTGTTTTATGTGTCATGATTGTTAAAATGCTAGAGAAAATAGCAAAAGGCCAGTTTAATCTGTGTCTGCTCAAATAAGACACGGGGCAAGAGTGTGGAAAATCCAGAACAAGATTCCTTGAGAGATCATCTAGACCCCGTTCTTTCTAGTCACAAGTATAGTTGTGATTAATATGACATTAGTCGTTTGCACAATTTCATTCTTGGATTCAGCCATCTGCTTTAATTTTAACACCTCTGTTTTGTAACCTATAATAATTTTATGATGTTTATTTTGAGGTTATGATTCTTAAGAATAGATATAACTTTTAAACCTTGGATAAAACTAATTTTCATTCTTCTGGTTCAATTGTGGAACAAATACAGGTTAAGTTGCCTTCCGGCGCTTTTAGCTAAAGTAGTGTTAGTAGTATTACAGTGCTAAGCGAAAATAGACATTAGAATTTTACCATTTTAAACTATCTCCCAAGAGTAGTACCAGGGAGGAAAGTGTTCCTTTTAAAAGTCATGCTTCTAGGCTGAGCATGGTAGTTCATGCCTGTAATCTCAGCACTTTGGGAGGCCAAAGCAGGACAATTGCTTGAGCCCATGAGTTTGAGGTTACAGTGAGCTGTGATCTCATTACCTGCTACAATACTCAAAGTTCAGATGGTCATTCACTGGAGCATGTGATGTTTTGGAGTATAGACCTTAAGTGATTACAGCATATCAAAATAATGTGATCTTATATTTATTTTCTTATTGCATATCTCATTAAATACACTTCTGTTAACAACCTGATATATATGTCAGGCATTCTGATAGGTGTTGGAAGTACAAAAAAAGAATAAAGCAAAAATAGTTCTGCCCACACAAACAAGTAAATAGATGATTCATCTCTAGTGTGATTAGTATTGATAGAAGTGTGCCATTTTGTCTGTACATCATTACTACTTTCCTTTTTAAGACTAGGCTTTTTAGTTAGGCTCTTGAAGTTATAGACCTTCTAAATGGAAAATACATGTCATATATGCCATCTGTCCTCCTCTATGACCAATATCCATGATCCCTCATAACATGATTTCCTGATTAATTTAACCTCAGAGTTCTTAAAACAGCATTATCAATCCTGATAGCTCTTGTCAGACAATTGAAATTGGCATTGTTATTATTAGCCTATTTTCTATCCTCTGGTACCTATTTGGGTTATAAGTTTATAACTTTTAAATTGTTTTGGTATCAAAAGGAATATTTTTTGGGTAGTTTTGCTCTGTCACCCAGGCTGGAGTGCAGTGGCATGATCTTAGGTCAATGCAGCTTCTATCTCCTGGACTCAAGCAATTCTCCCACCTTAACTTCCCAGGTAGCTAGGACTACAGGTAAGCACAACCATGCATGGCTAATTTTTGTGTTGTTGGTAGAGATGGGGTCTTGCTATGTTGACTAGGCTGATCTTGAACTCCTGGCCTCAAGCAGTTCTCCCTCCCTGGCTTCCCAAAGTAATGGGATGACAGGTGTGAGCCACCATACCTGGCCAGGTTTATTCGATTTTAAGTTGTTGGCACACCAGTGCCTGACAGCAGGTTTTTCTCTAGATATCCTGGATTGGGGTACTGTAAACAGAGACTGGCTGGGTGTGGTGTCTCATGCCTGTAATCCCAGCACTTTGGGAGGCTTAGGTGGGAGGATTGCTTGAAGCTAGGAGTTGGAGACCAGCGTGGGCAACATGACAAGGCTCTATTTCTACAAAAAATAAAATTAGCCAGGCCTGGTAGCATGTGACTATAGCCCCAGTTACTCAGGAAGATGACGTGGGAGGAGTGGTTGAGCCCAGGAGTTGGAGGCTGCGGTGAGCTGTGATCACACCACTGCACTCCAGCCTGGGTGACAGAACAAGTCGCTGTCTTAAAGCAAACAGAGACCAAGGAAGCAGAACATAAAAACAGCAGTAGATCCAGCTACTGGTGGTTATGTGTAATTTGGTTATAACCTCCTTACGCATTATGGCCAAGGAACTGTAAGTATCAGGTTCCTCCCAAAAGTATATTTTATTTACTTTTGAAGACTTTTTCCTCAGGTTTTGGCGTTAATTTTGACCAAATTTTACCTAAAGGAAGGACAGGATCAGTAGAGAACAAACTTGTAAAATTGCTGAGTATCTTCACTGTGCTAAGAATGAACTTTTTTTTTTTTTTTTTTTTTTTGAGACGGAGTTCTTACTCTATCACCTAGGCACAATCTCAGCTCACTGCAGCCTCCGCCTCCCAGGTTCAAGTGATTATCCTGCCTCAGCCTCCCAAGTAGCTGGGATTACAGGTGCGTGCCACCCATGCCCAACTAATTTTTACATTTTTAGTAGAGAAAGAGTTTCACCATGTTGGCCAGGCTGGTCTCAAACTCCTGACCTCAAGTGATCTGCCCACCTCAGCCTTCCAAAGTGCTGATATTATAGGTGTGAGCCATTGCACCCGGCATTATGCCTCCGTTTTGACCACAACCCATCACAAGGTCATGTGTGGAATTTTCCACTGTGGTGTCATGTTGGTGCTCAAAAGGTTTCAAATTTTGGAGCATTTTGGATTAAAGAATGCTCAGCCCGTGGTGGTTCATAACTCTCGCTGCTTATTAGATCACCTGTGAGGCTTTGGAAAAAAACAGACCAAAAAAAAAAAGGCTTTAGAAAAAAGCAGACCCAAAAAAAAAAAAAATATCTAGTTCCAATATCTAGTTCCTTTCCCTAGAGAGTCTGTCTGAGTATGTAGTCTAGGTATCCGTATTTTACTTTAAGAGACCTCACATACTGGTGAAACTTAACTTGTCACACATTAGTGATTCCAGAGTACAGCCAGGCTTGTGATCCATTATTTTAGTAAAAGCAGCATCTCCTAACAGCGTATCTGACAAGACTTCATGGAGAGTGATGTTTAAATGGTGAGAGGAAGATGGCCAGTAGATTGTCCTGAGGGGAAGGAGGCATTCTAGCCATGTAGGACAGCATGGAAGAAGTCCCTGAGCTGGAAACAAAGCTGTCAGGTGAAGGACATTTAAAGCAGACAGAGGGAGGGTGATGAGGAAGATATGGAAGGAGGGGTAATCTGGGACCCTATTAAAGACCTGGAAACAGAGGTAAGGTAAGGATCTTGGAATTAATTTCTAGGACACTTGGAAACTACTATAGGACTTAATCTCCTAAGAGCAGTAATAGGAGTTAGTAAGTGATTAGTGATAGATTAGAAGGAGAGTAGTATTGAAAATGAGAGGTAGCATCGATAAGATTGCATCAGTCTAGAAGCATGAGCAATAATTAAGGAACAGATGATATGCAGAACACACTGCAAGAAGAGGTGATGTTATATTGCAATATATCACTTGTGCTGAATAAAGGGCAGATGAGTTGAAAGGAAAGGACTTAACATTTAGAAAGTCTTAGTGTAGGTTTTAAAATCTCTTCAGTTTTATTTAATCAGCCTGACCCTATTCAAGAATACAGTGTAAAGAACTGAGAGCCTATGAAGGCAATATCAAAGAGAGCATCCAACTCAGGCTGCATATAGTTTTTGCCACTGATATCCTAAAAGTAAGTGAGTTTAAGGTATAAATCACTTCCATTAAATGTTTACCTGCAGTGGAAATTTACTTAAGCTATAACTAAATACTTTGCCTTCTTAATACTGAGCTGTAGTGTGTTAGCCAAGACTTTCTCTGAATTCTTGGAACGGAATGAGAAGGAAAAGCAGTACACAAAGAATATGGCTTCAGCTTTTTAAGGAATGGAGTGCTTTATTTCTTGAAATGCAGCTGCTCTTTTTCACTTTTTTTTTGCTCTTACTTTTAGCCTATTTTTTTCTGTCCTGGCATTTGCCTTCTCTTTTTCATCCTTAGGATTCTAAGCACCATTTCAGTATTCAGAATCTCTTAACTGCGGTTTGCAATTTAGGACTTAAAAAGAGGTGGCCGGCCACGGTGGCTCACGCCTGTAATCCCAGCACTTTGGGAGGCCAAGGTGGGCGGATCACAAGGTCAAGAGATCGAGACCATCCTGGTCAACATGGTGAAACACCCTCTCTACTAAAAATACAAAAAAATTAGCTGGGCGTGGTGGTGCACGCCTGTAGTCCCAGCTACTCGGGAGGCTGAGACAAGAGAATTGTTCGGCTCACTGCACTCCAGCCTGGTGCCTGGTGATGGAGACTCTGTCTCAAAAAAAAAAAAAGGTAAGCAAAGGATAAATAGGCACAGCACAGAGGCCGTGAAATTATTCTTTATGATACTATAAAGGTGGATACATGTCATGATACATATGCCAAAATTCATAGAAGGTACAATACCAAGAGTCAACTCTAATGTAAAGTAGGGACTTTGGATGATAATGGTGTGTCAAGATAGGTTCATCGATTGAAACAAGTGTACCTAGTGTGGGGCATTGATAGTGGGGGAGGCTGTGTATATGTGGGGTGAAGGATTATATGGGAAATCTCTGTACCTTCCACTCAATTTTTCTGTGAACCTAAAAAAGACTGGGGAGAGTATGCAAACTTTAGGAGTTAAAAGTCAAAACCACTCTTGAAATAATGGATCAATTAATGACAAAAAAATTATATTTTATGAATGAGGATCAATCATATAGGTGTACAATTAAGATAAAATTTTGCTATTCATTTTTGTCATGCATAGTCGATTGGCCAATGTAAGAAGAAAAAAATATTTAATGAGCTATAGTATAGTAAAAAGGATTCACATATGTATGGCAACTTTAGCCCTTCCCTTTTTTTTTTTTTTACATGGATATATTTGAGTTTATAGTTCAAATGCTGTGACAGATGGTCAAGCAATGTGTCTAGCAGTCTCAGCCTTGAGATCAGCTGTTGAATTTAACTACAGGTTTACCTGTCTAGTTGGGAGGATTACTAAGTGGCCAGGAATTTGAGATCAGCCTGGTCAACATAGCAGCGCCCCATCTCTTTAAAAAAGAAAAGTGTGTTGGGGGTGGAAACAGCATTAAACTTTTTTTTTCCTTGGTAGTATGTTTCATCGTGTAATTTAGTATGGACCTCTAAACAGAAATGGATATAGTGGTTTACCTATAAGATTTTTACGAAATGAGAGCAAATTAGGGGCCCTAATTAGTAAGGTAAATCTTAGAATTTAACTACATAAAGCTTTTTGGTGAAATACTACTGTTGGTCAAAACTGCTTATATTGTTGTAATGAGGAAGTTGAGTTGTCCAAGGTCATACATAAAATAAGTAGCAAATCTGAGATTAGAACATAGATTGTCTGCCTCCAAAATCCTCTACACACTAATTCATTGTAGAGTTTTTTGTATACTATTAATGTTCCTGGCATTGGAAGTCAAATAATTAATTACATAATGCTTTTCCTTTCTAGGGTATAGTTTTTATTAATCAGGTGTTTTTATTAATCCAACTAGTATTTGCTGTATGGCCATCATGTGTCCCTTCATCTGATTTCTTTGAAGAATTAGATGAAGGACTTTTCTCTAGAAGAAGTTAGTCAGTTAAAACAAAATAATAAGTAGTTATTGCACTCAATACAAATGCTCTTTGCCTCTGTAATTTCTTTTGAGAAAGACATTCTAGTTTTCTCCAGTCTCTTGCTGTTGCCTAATCCTAGCCTCCCACAGTGCTGGAATTACATGTATGAGCCACTATGCCCGGCCATAAATTTATTTTGTAAGCCTATTGCTTGAAATTGTGTTGGGATTATGTTGTGTGTTTATTTTTTAAATTACTGTAACTTGGCTCTAAGTATATAGCAAGTGCTTTCTTTATATGCTCTTTGGTTGCATGTTATTGAGAGTGATAACATTGCTTTTAATGTTACATGCTCTCTTGGGTTTTTATTACGAACAATTCCTTAATTAAAAATAAGTAGAGCTTCTTTTCCTTCTGTTCCTCAGGTTTTTCCTTTTTAATCCTTACGGGTGCCTCTTTCTCCATTCCCTTTAAGTGTTGATGTTCCTCAGGGCTTGATCCTACTCCTGCA
The DNA here is from genome assembly GCA_004027835.1 of Alouatta palliata. Classification (NCBI taxonomy): domain Eukaryota; kingdom Metazoa; phylum Chordata; class Mammalia; order Primates; family Atelidae; genus Alouatta; species Alouatta palliata. Next base: position 10,431 of record PVKV010026826.1, read on the forward strand.
GTACTTCTCACTTAGTATTCTCTTTCTGGTAAACTAAATGCTTCTCTTTAGCCCATGTTGGCTACAGATAACTACTGTTTGTATATGTCATGCATTACTGAATATCTCCTCTTGGATGTCTTATAAACACTCAAATTCAGCATGATCATAGCTCACTGTAGCCTTACCTCCCAGGCCCAAGTGATTCTCCTACCTCAGATTCCTGAGTAGCTAGGACCACAGGCACATGCCACCTTGCCTGGCTACTTTTTTTTGAGGGGGGTTTGGGGTTGGGGAGAAACAAGATCTCACTATGTTAACCAGGCTGGTGAAACTCCCGGGCTCAAGTGATCCTCCCACCTCAGCCTCTCAAATTGCTCAGATGACAGGCATGACTCACCGTGCTCAGTCAATATTTATCTTTTTATTGTTGAGGTATAAAAGTTATGGGGCCGGACACTGTGGCTCACACTTGTAATCCCAGCACTTTGGGAGGCGAAGGCGGGTGGATCAAGAGGTCAGGAGTTCAAGACCAGCCTAGCCAACATGGTGAAACTCGGTCTCTACAAGTACAAAAAATTAGCTGGGCATGGTGGTGGGCGCCTGTAATCCCATCTGCTTGGGAGACAGAGGCAGGAGAATTGCTTGAACCTGGGAGGTAGAGGTTGCAGTGAGCTGCACTGCACTCCAGCCTGGGCAACAGAGCGAAACACTTATCTCAAAAAAAAAAAAGTTCTGGATACTACAGCCTTATCTGATACATGCTTTACAGATATTTTTTTTCTCATTCTGGAGGTTATATTTTTCCTTTCTTGATAGTATCCTTTGAAGCACAAAAATTTTTAATTTTGATTAAGTCTAGTTATCTGTTTTTTCTTTTGTTGCTTTTGCTCTTGTTACATCTAAGAAAACATTGTCTAATCCAAGATGAGACCTACCTTTATGTCCTGCTACTCATGTAGGGACCTAAAATGTTTATGTTCGACCTTTTAACAGAAAACAAGTAAGCATTTGTCAGCAAATACGCTGCAATTCTTTTGTGAAGAATGAATAAGACCTTGAAATACCTTGCAACTCTAGTCTCGAAGTCATCTCTTCGTTACCAGAGTTGAAGGGTGGAAGAAGGTTGCCTGTTATCTGTGTAACTACACAGATATGTGCATATGTGGTATAATGTATCAGTATTTAGAGAGACCATAGTAAGCACAGCACAAAACCAAACATAAAGAGATACATGGGAAATAGAGTTTAAATTTGAATATGGTAAAGATTGTTTTATGATTTTGGGTTTTTTTTCATATTCATATCTTTAATGGTACTTTAAAATAGATGAGTGGAATATGATTCAGTTTAGTTAAAAAACCAACTTTATTAAAACATTTGAGAAAGATAGAAAAATAAATGTATTAGAAAAGGTTTTTAAAAAGGAGAATGTTAAAAACATATAAAATTGGCCAGGCGCGGTGGCTCACACCTGTAATCCCAGCACTTTGGAAGCCTGAGGTGGGCAGATCACACGATCAGGAGTTCAAGACCAGCCTGACAAACATGGTGAAACCCTGTCTCTACTAAAACACAAAAATTAGCTGAGTGTGGTGGCAGGAGCCTATAAGCCCAGCTACTCGGGAGGCTTAGGCAGGAGAATTGCTTGAGCCCAGGAGGTGGAGGTTGCAGTGAGTGGAGATTGTGCGACTGCACTCTAGTCTGGGTGACAGAGCAAGACTCCATCTCAAAAAACCCAAATTTTAGCTTTGTACATACTGAAGTAAATATTGATGAGTTGATATGCTAGCTAGAGTTTGTTTCAAAATAATCCAGTTGTGATGATAGAAATGGCAGTAAGATTGATCATCTGTTGAAAATTAGTGAAGCTGAATGTAGGGGGTTATCATCTATTGTGCAAGTTTGCAATTTTTCCTAATGCTTTAAATTTTTTTGCTGGGTACAGTGGCTAGTGCCTGTAATCCCATCACTTTGGGAGGTCAAGGTGGGTGGATCGCCTGAGCCCAGGAGTTTGAGACCAGCCTGGGCAACACAGCGAAACCTCGTCTCTACAAAAAAATACCTTGCAAAAATTAGCCAAGCATGGTGGTATGTATCTGTGGTCCCAGCTACCCTGGTGGCTAAGGTGGGAGGATCACTTGAGCCCCAGAGGTTGAGGCTGCAGTGAGCTGTGTTTATGCAGTGCGCTCCAGCCTGGGAGATAGAGGGAGACCCTGTCTCAAATAAATAAATAAATATTTGTAAATGAAAATTCTTCTTCAGAATGCCTCTGCACGCAATCCCATTTACAATAGCCACATAAAGAATAAAATACCTAGGAATATAGCTAACCAAGGAGGTGAAAGAGCTCTTCAGTGAGACTTACAAAACATTGCTGAAATAAATTGAAGATGATACAAACAAATGGAAAACATTGCCAGGCATGGTGGTGCATGCCTATAGTCCCAGCTACTCGGGAGGCTGAAGTGGGAGGATCGCTTGAGCCCAGGACTTCTGGGCTGTAGTATGCTATGCCAGTCGGGTGTCCACACTAAGTTGGACATCAATATGGTAACCTCCCGGGAGCAGGGGACCACCAGGTTGCCTAAGGAGGGGTGAACTGGCCCAGGTCGGAAACGGACAAGGTAAAAACTCCCGTGCTGATCAGTAGTGGGATCGCACCTGTGAATAGCCACTGCACTCCAGCCTGGGCAACACAGAGAGACCCTGTCTAAAAAGGAAAATATTCCATGACCATGGATAGGAAGAATCAGTGTTGTTAAAATGGTCGTAGTGCCCAAAGCAATTTACAGATTCAGTGCTATTCCTATCAAGTGACCAATGACATTCTTCACAGAATCGGAAAAATCTATTCTGAAATGCGTACAAACCAAAAAAGAGCTAATAACCAAAACAATCCTAAGCAAAAACAACAAGGTATCATACTACCCCATTTCAAATGGTACTGCAAAGCTGCATTACAAAACAGCACGGTACTGATATAAAAACAGACACATAGACCAATGAAACAGAATCAAGAACCCAGAAATAAAGCCACACACCTACAACCATCTGATCTTCAGCAAAGTCAATAATAACAAGCAATGGCAAAGGACTCCTTATTCAGTTAAATGGTGCTGGGGAACTGGGTACCCACATGTAGAAGATTGAAACTGGACCCCTTCATTTCAGCATACACAAAAACTAACCCAAAATGGATTAAAGACTTAAATCTAAGACCTCAAACTATAAAACCCCTGGAAGAAAACCTAGGAAGTAGCATTCTGGTCATCAGCCTTATCAAAGAATGTATGACCAAGTCCCCAGAACAAAACAAAAAATGACAAATAGGAGCTAATTAAAGAGTTTCTGCACAGCAAAAGAAACTGTCAACAGAGTAAACAGACAACCTATAGAATGGGAGAAAATATTCACAAACTATGCATATGACAAAGATCTCATTTTCAGAATCTATAAGAAACAATTCAAGCAAAAAGCAAACAGTTCCATTAAAAAGGAGGCATACTTAATTTCTTAAGTTGCCTGCCTGTTCCTCTTCCAAGTTGTACTTTCCCTTCTTTACTGTTGTAAAACTTTTCTTGCTTTTTTTCTTTGTTTTTGAGACCGAGTCTTGCTCTATCACCCAGCCTCGTGTGCAGTGGTGTGATCTCAGCTGACTGCAACCTCACCTCCTGGGTTCAAGTGATTCTTCTGCTTTGGCCTCCTGAGTAGCTGGGATCACAGGTGGCTGCCACTATGCCAGGCTAATTTTTGTATTTATAGTAGAGATGGGGTTTTTGCTGCGTGGCCAGGCTGGTCTCAAACTCCTGATCTCAGGTGAACCACCTACCTCGGCCTCCCAAAGTGCCGAAATTACAGCCGTGAGCCCCCATGCCCAGCCATAAAGCTTTTAAGCTTCAATTCCTGCTCCGAAAGAAAAAAAAAATTGGTAAAGTACATGAACAGATACTTCTCAAAAGAAGACATACATGTGGCCAACAAATATATGAAAAAATGTTCAACATCACTAATCATTTGAGAAATGTAAGTCAAAACTACAACAAGACCATCTCACACCAGTCATGGCTGTTATTAAAAAGTCAAAAAAATAACCGATGTTGGTGAGGTTGCAGAGAAAAGGGAACACTTACACACTGTTGGTGGAAATGTAAATTAGTTCAGCCACTGCGGAAAACAGTGTGGAGATTTTTCAAATAATGTAGAACTATTTGACCTAGCAATTCCACTACTGGGTATATATACAATGGAAAATAAATTATTCTACAGAAAAAGACACGTGTACTTATATGTCCATAGCAGTACAATTTATAACAGCAAAGACGTATAATCAAACTGGATGTCCATCAACAGTGAACTGGTTAAGCGGGAGATAAACATTGGGTAAATACTGGACACAAAGATGGCAACAATAGACCCTGGGGATTACTAGAGGGCGGAGGGTGGGAAGGTTGAAAAATTACCTATCAGGCACTCTGGCTCACTACCTGGGTGATGGGATCATTTGTATACCAAACCTCAATGACATGCAGTTTACCCATGTAACAAACCTGCATATAAACCCCTAAACCTTAAATAAAAGTTTTTAAAAAATGCCTCTGCAGACCAAATCTTTCTCTTGGTTTCTGATCTACCTTCTAGATGTTATCACATGATTTCCTGTCAGTATCTTAAACTTACCAAAAATGGAATCCATTGCCTTTATCCCCACATTTCTGTATTTGTTTTCTGTATATTGGTTAGTGGAAATACCATATATCTGATTTCTCAAATAGAAATCTTACTGATATTGCCATCTTCCCTCATTGCTTGAAGATGTTTGCTCCTGGCTCACTCACACTCTCAGCAAATGACCTTGCGTGTCATTTCACCACCAAGAAATGCAAGCAACCAGGAAAGACCTACAAGTCTACCATGTCTACCCAGCACTTCGGGAGGCTGAGGCAGGCAGATTACTTGAGCTCAGGAGTTTGAGACCAGCCTGGGCAACATGGTGAAACCGCCTCTCTACAAAAATATGCCAAAAATTAGCAGGGCATGGTGGCACATGCCTGTGCTTCTAGCTACTCAGTAGGCTGAGGTAGGAGGATTGCTTGAGCCAGGGAGGCAGAGATTGCAGTGAGCCGAGATCTAGACACTGCCTCAAAGAAAAAAAGCAAAAACCGCTTGACCACTCTCACTTTTAGGTATTGCTTCTGTTTTACTCGATCTGTTAGCAGCATTTGACACAGTTAATTCACTCCCTTTTGTTTGAAATAACCTTAATACCTTCGCTTAGCTTATATGACTACTCCTCTGATTTTTCTTATTTTTCTCTGTTAACTTCTTGATCTCCTTTGCTGGTACCTCATTTCCCTGACCTCTGTACAGAACTTTAAAGATCAGAACTTCTACCCTCATTGTCTTGGTGGTCACATCCACTTTGATCATCTTAAAAATACTGTCTGTATTGGTGTTTTACAAACCTTTTTTTTTTTTATTATTGCTCTGCGCTTTTTGACTTCTTTAATTGCCTAATCACCCCATCCCAATAAAAATTTCTGTGCATCTATTTATAGGTTGTGGCCCTTTGGAGGGCCATAAACCATTATAATATCTAAGATTTCCCCTTCCAAAGAGCCAGTTTTTACCACCTTGGGGATATCACCCCCTGAGAATGCATGATTTGTATTGACAATCCCCAAGCTTTTTTCTTCAGCTTTGACCATCTCCAGTGTATTAGACAGCCTACTTCGTATCTCAAACTTCATACGTACAAAACCAAATTCAATCTGACTTTTTAGCCTTTCTTGCCACACACAGCTTCAATGATCTCATTCTTCTTTATGTACCTTTTGCTCTAGCAGCACTGAATTTGAAATATACATTTTACCCTACTGGTAAAAGGGCTTAGAAGAGTGATCATTTATTCTCCTAACCCAAATTGGCCAGGCTTTGAAAGTAGAAATTCCATGACTCTTGGCCACTACCATCATAGGCTTCCCATAAGTAGAGTGGAACAGAAGTTGGGATGACAGAGTCCTGTGGGGAATAGTAACATTGCACTGACAGTTGAAAAACATTCAACAAGATGATCCCTGTGTCTCTTTAGGACGTATACATAAGAGAAGGTGATATCTACCTGTAGCTGTGAAAAGTTCACAGAATAGCACAGCTGTATTGGTATGGAATTCCCTTTTGGGTAAATAAAAATTTAAACGAGGGAGCAATTAGATAGCATTGCTCAGTATATTCGGGAGAACATCTGGGAAAGACAGTTCTTCAGAATATTGAACTATTAGCAACATGTTGCTGCAAAGCATCACTGTGTAAAAGTCTTTGGTATTCTAAACAGGAAATCTTTTATTCTTTAACACATGAGTAAAGATACATTTGGTATATTCTGTCACCCATGAGAATGTAGATACGAAGAATAGCCTATTAAGGCTTACAGGTTTTGAGATTGTTAGTTTACTTGTTAATAAACTTCATGAATTGTTATTTCTAGTACTGTGGGGTTTTTTTGTTACATTTTTACTGTTTCAGCTAGAATCATAATCATATTACATTGTGAATTTAGAATTTTGGTTTTTATGTTCTCTTCACAAGTGGTTTCAGGGAGTGGTTTAACCCTCCCTTCTCCCAACCCTAAATATGCTGAATAACATCAGGAAACTACAGTGATTTAATAATTTTTAATGCTATCATAGATCCTTTATGGCATTTTTCTTATTACTGTTATGCAAATTCAGAATGAAACTTTCCTAAAAAGTTGTACAATAGGCCTTTCTAAATAATAGTGCTACCTTAATTGTTAGTGTGCAGCTCAACAAATCTGAAATTTCCCCATCCCCCAGAGGAATTGAATGCTACTAAGTTTTCACATCCCTTTTCAAAACAATAGATGAGGTAAGACCATCCTGGCCAACATGGTGAAACCCTGTCTCCACCAAAAAAAAAAAAAAAAAATTAGCTGGGCGTGGTGGCACGCGCCTGTAGTCCCAGCTACTTAGGAGGCTGAGGCAGGAGCATTGCTTGAACCCAGGAGGCGGAGGTTGCAGTGAGCCGAGCTCGTGCCACTGCACTCCATCCTGGCGCCTGGCGACAGAGCAAGGCTCTGTGTCAGAAAAAAAAAGAAAAGAAAAGAAAATTCATCGTTTGTTTTCAATATGAATAAAATTTGTCCCGTTTTTAAGTTGTATTTTCTTAATGAAAATCTTAGCTACATCATTTCCTTTTTTCTCTCCTCATGTCAAACTTTGAATGTCTAAGAAAGGAAATACTAGAACTTTTAATTTGGTTAAAAAACAGTAACATCTTAAGTGTGATAAGCCAAAAAGAAAAGTCTCTATGTTTGGCAAAATCACATTCCCCAGAGATTTACTAAACAGCAACAGCACTATTAACTGTGTCAGCTGAGACATTATTTATGTCCTTCTTGTTCCACTAAAGCTATTGAAGAAGGTGTAATGCTACATAGTCCTCATGAAGGATTCTTTTCCTCACTGCTTAGATTAGCTAACACAACCTGAATATCAGAGTTTGAGACTCTGACTTCTGCTGGATCTGTTGCTGATCTGCTGTATAATCTCCAACAAATCAGATTTCTTTCTGTCCTCATTTACTGGTCAGTGGCACCTGGCAGTAAATTGACATTTACTGTTAGATTATAAATAAACTGCTTTGAGGTAGTTGGCAAAACCAAGATACAATGTGTGACTACTAGTGTAGTTAACATTACTGTGTAGTTAACTTCATTTTCTAAATAATGCTTTTTTGCAGCATCCTTGTCCTTTTAGTCTGTTTTAAAACAGCATTTGACAGTCTTTGTTTTTCCAATTTTTCACCATTTTGCTGTTATAAGATCATAATATTATAAACTTATTAAAGAGGGGAATTGTCATATTCTTGAAACATCCTTTAGAATTCTTTTAATAAACTGAAGAAAGGAATTGTATCTGTTTTAAAAGACCAACCTTAAAACAAACCTTTTTAGAGAATGAAAGCTAATTAACATGTTTTACTATGACTTAACTTGAAAGGATGGCAGTAAAATTTTTGAATTTGCATTCTACACTGGCAATTGGTTCTAATAACTAAATATACAATTGATTGGAACCACTATGTATTTAATTATTATTTAATAAAAATGGGTCCAGAGACAGTGGCTCATGCCTGCAGACCCAGCACTCTGGGAGGCCAAGGTGAGCAGATCACGTGAGCCCAGGAGTTTGAGAGCAGCCTGGGCAACATGGCAAAAACCCATCTCTACAAAAATTAGCCCGGTGTGGTGGCAGGCATGTCTGGTCCCAGCTACTCGGAAAGCTGAGGTGAGAGGATCACTTAAGCCCAGGAGCAGAGGTTTCAATGAACTGAGATCACACCATTGCACTCCACCCTGGGCGAGAGTGAGACCCTGTCTCAAAAAAGAAAAATGAGAAACTTATCATTTAAGACAGGTTTTAATCAGTCACCTCATATGAAGTGGGAAAGGTTTTACCGTCAGTGTGTTCTAAGATAATGTATCTTGTGCGAAATGACTCGGAAGAAAGTACTTCTTTCAGGTATCCGTTTACCAGCCACTTTGAGTAAGCTTTTGTATTTTACTCATCTTCTGGAAACAACATTGTTCTGCCAGACATTTGGTCTGAATGTGTGATTTTATAATTCAGAGTAATATTTATTTCTTTGTTCTACTGAGAATGGATATTTTTATGCATGTTTCCCTCTTAGTCTCTGCTTGAAAGGTACAGGAGATAACTAGATTTTATTAGCATATTTTTACAAGTCTATTTAAAATGTTTTCAAATTATTCGGTGGTATTATGATTGAAAATGGGAGGGGTTGCTAGAGGTTTTATCAAGAATAGATACACTGGTGGCTCACGCCTGTAATCCCAGCACTTTGGGAGGCCAAGGTGAGCATATCACATGAGGTCAGGAGTTTGAGACCAGCCTGGCTGGTGTGGCGAAACCCCATCTCTGCTAAAAATACAAAAATTAGCCAGGTGTGGTGGATCATGCCTGTAATCCCAGCTATTTGGGAGGCTGAGGCACAAGAATCGTTTGAACCTGGGAGGCGGAGGTTGCAGTGAGCCAGTATTATACCATTGCACTCCAGCCTGGGTGACAGAGTGAGACTGTGTCTCAAAAAAAAAAAAAAGAATAACTACACTATATATTTTAATTTATTGGCATGTAAGCTAGATTTTCCTATTAATTTTCATTACGTGGCTGTATGCATATGAATCACCAGTGACTACTAACTTTTTCAATATATATGTAAAATGTTTTAAATTATATTTTTTGTAGTAATATTTTATAAAGCATTGATTTTGTTATATTTTTAAATTTCTCATACTTTAAAAAAACAAATTTAAGCAACTTCAAAGAGTTTGGAAATAGCCATTATAAACAGTCTTTTTAACTGAAGTTTTATTTTTACTAGTTATTTAAGTTGTGTTGTTCTTACACATATTTAGGTTTTGAAATTTTTATAAAGGTCTAGGCCGGGCGTGGTGGCTCACACCTGTAATCCCAGCACTTTGGGAGGCCAAGGTGGGTGGATTACCTGAAATCAGGAGTTTGAGACCAGCCTAGCCAACATGGTGAAACCCCATCTCTATTAAAACTACAAAAATTAAACAGGATGGTGGCATGTGCCTGTAATCCCAGCCACTTGGGAGGCTGAAGCAGGAGAATCACTTGTTGAACATGGGAGGCGGAGGTTGTGGTGAGCTGAGATCGTGCCATTGCACTCCATCCTGGGTAACAGAGCGAGACTCCGTCTCAAGAAAATAAAAATATATATATATGTAAATAAAGGTCTTAATATCTTAAAAGTATCAAGAGAAATTTTCATAGAAACATCTCAAGGGGAACTGATAAAAATAATGTTCACTTTGGGAGGAGACTTGCCATATGTATGGTCATATACCACAATCCTGTGAGGGTAGTTAGAGGAAAAAAAGAAAAAACCCATAGAGTTTGTAATCCTAGGTATGTCAGAAACAGCTGCAACCTTTTAAAAAAACTACTTGGGTCTGAAAAGAATTGATTGTTGCTTTTTCTTTTTTTTCCTAACGTTCTACTATATCCTTTTAATAAAATACATATTTTTGTTAGATTGTAAATATTCTGACTTTTAATGCTTGTAATGAAATTTTATTAGTATTCTTGGCTGACGTATTTTGGCTCTTGTCTCCTGCATTTGCAACCAAATTATACTTTATATGCTAGACAAGGTTTATGCCAGCCTAATTGGTTGCTGGCATTTCTTAGCCTCACAGCTGCTGTGAACTCAGCTGTGAACTAGAAAACATATAATAGGATCCTGTTTTCAGAGACCAAAAGGCAATTGTCAACATGTAAAACTTGTTTTTGACAGCTCAATGAATATATGAGCTTTTATGACAAATTAAATAGCACTAATATCAGATCTTAAGTAATTATCTTAAAGATTAGAAAGTCTTGAAATATGAATTTATTCACTGAAGCAAAGATGGCTTAGATTTGCATGTATGTTCTGTTCAGTCATTTGTGGCTTTTTTTCTTTTGAAAAATCATGTGTCTTGATATTTACCAACAGATATTAAAAAGTTGAGATCTGAACTGTTTGCCCTGTAATTTCACCGTAACAAAAAATTGAGCCTTAAGTGAGGTAAAGATATTTCTTAAAATGAACTAAACATAAAATGACTTTGATTAAAGATTATATTTCAAAATATTTATTATGTTTATATTCTTTGATGTAGCAGATTTAATTTTTATAAATTTTTAACATCTAAATTTGGGGCAAACATTACTTTTGTATTACATTGAACCATGTGAAATTGTCATTTTTTTAGGTCAATGGTTGAATGTAGACTAACGGGAAAAAATGGCAGTAAATCAACATGAACTCCCTAACCAAATTCAGAAATGTAACCACTGTGATTTACCTTTGTATAAGTAAAATATCATCATATGTGATCAATAAACAATGAGATTAACAAATCAGATTTATATATAGTAAATTTTTTTCTTCCATTATAATTGCTTTTTGCCCATTTACATTATAAATGTTTTCGTCAACATTTTTTTAAATGTTTAGGAACTCTCAGCACTAAGCCAAACAAGGACTAAACAAATATATGAGAGGCTGTAGAAATACATTAAGGACAAGCAAACTGTGTTGGTAAATGGCTTATACTGAATATGATAAAAGCATCATCCTTTACCTACATTTTGTATTACTTTGATACTTGGCATGATTTTTTATGTCTACTGTGATTCTAGCAGTCTATTGATTATATTTGGAATATAACTCCAAACTTTTCTTGCATACTCTTTTATTTAAACTGCTAATTGAGTTTTGTCACATACAAATATAAATCTTTCCTTACATAAATACTGGCCAGAAATATCTTGCATTGTGAGAAAAGTACGTTTTAGGAAGTTTTGGTATTAAAAACCAAGAGGCGTTCTATTGGGAAAATAATGATTGGGGAGCTATTCTGCAGGGTTTGCCTGTACTTTCCAAAACTCTTTGTGAGGCTGAAGTGGCAGTGGCTACCGCTGGAGTAGGATGCTGGGAGTAGGATGCTGGAAGGTCAGGCAACAGTGGCTTGTACTGGGGGTGGGGGAGGGTGTCAGGAAGGAACAGAGGAGGAAGATGGCGATATCAGGGGCAGGGGCAAATGAGCCTTGTTTGGCCACAGCCTTGGCTTCCAATCTTTGCAAGTTTAGTGAGATCATGCTGCAGAAGCAGCGTCAGGCTGAGGACACAGCAACCCTCGAGGAGATGATAATGGACATCGGCTTCACCCAGATAGACACCCAAAAATTGCAACTGCCATACACGAGGGGCTCCCATTATGGTTGTTCTTTGCCTAATATTAACCAGATTTGTTTCAGCCTGGCCTAGTTCCAGAGCCCCCTGCACTCGCCTTTGAATTCATCTCAGGGCACTCGGCACCACAGGCTGGTAGAACAGGTACAGCCAGATCCCCACAGAATGGTGTCCCCACCCTGCCAATACCCTACCACATTGACAGCTCTCCCTATAGTCCTGCCTACTTATCTCCTCCCCAAGTGTCCAGCTGGTGAAGGACTATGCCCTGGGACAATTTCCCTGCAGAGAAGAAGTACCTGTTTTACCCAGCATCTGCATTTAACAAGACAAGCTCTGACTCTGCCTTTCACACAAGTGTGATGAACCCCAGTCCCCAGGATACTTATCCAGGCCCCATTCCTCCCAGCAACCTGCCCAGTCAACATTTCTGGGTGGTAAAATGGACTCTAAAATACCTGCTATTGAGAAGTTCTCCTAGGTGACAAGCATTTGCTGAAGCCATGGGGAACTTAGAAGCTGTCGTCGTCTTCCTCCTGATCCTGGTCCTAATGAAGTCCCTGGAATTAACATCTTTCCATCTCCTGGCCAGCCTGCCAATGTGCCTGTCCTCCCACCTGCCATGAATACTGGATGTGGGAGGAGGTTCCTACCTGATCTCACCAATTTGCACTTTCTACCAACACTGCCCACCCCGCTGCACTCTGAGGAGACAGCCTACCCTAGCCTTAACAGGGGCAACAGTACCTCCAATTTGACCCACATCGTGGCTCACCTGGGCATTAGCGAGGGCCTGGGCATGGACTTGGGCCCAGGTTATGATGCCCCAGAACTTCTTTCACCTCTCAACCACCCATCCCTGCAGTCTTCCCTAAGCAATCCCGATCTCTAGGCTTCCTGAGCAGTCCTCAGCCCCATCTTCAGGGCTCCCATAGCCACCCCTCACTACCTACCTTCTCCTTGGCCCACCATGCACTGCCCACCACCTTCCTGGGCCACCCCTCACTCAGTGCTGCCCTAACTCTCGTCCTCCACTTCATTTTCTATCTGCCCCTACCTCGCTCAACCTGTACTCCTGGGGCGTCCCCCAACTATTTCCAGGTACCCCTCAGCCCCCTAAGTTTGCCCGCAGGTCCAGCCAATGCCAGAAGGTCCCAATAGCAGCTGCCCAAACAGTTTTTGCCAATGTCACCTACCCTGTCTTCCATCACTCAGGGTGTCCCCCTGGAGACCAGTAATCTGCACACCCAGCCACATACTCCAAAGTTTCTATAGCAGTGAGAGCTGCCCTCTCAGGCCTGCTCAGTGCAGCCCTCAGGTGGGCAGCCTCTGGGCAGGCAGTTGCATTATGAGACACTACCCACCTCGGCCCACTGGGCTAGGGAAAGTCTTCACTGGCCAGTGAGTGACTTCACCCTAGAGAACTGGAGCAGTTCAGCATGGAGAGCCCATAAACCAGTCTGGTGATGGATCCCCCTGGCTTTTCTGAAGGGATTGGATTTTTAGAAGGCGAGGGGCCAGTGGCTGGCCCTCAGGATCCTCATACCCTCAACCACCAGAACTTGACCCATCACTGCCCCTGCTATGGCTCAAGGCCTAACATCATCCTCATAGAAACTCTCCAGGTTTCTCTAGGGAGATTGCAGCAACCTTGGCTGGAGTGCCTGGCTTTGAGGTGTCAGTAGCAGGTTGGAGTTGGGGTTGGGGCTATAAGATGAGCTGTGCATGGAGCTACTGATTCTGGAAGGGCTAAACATGCTGAGTGACCCAGTGCCCTGCTACCCTATCCTGCTCTGGAATATTCATCACCATCCCTCTTCTTGGCCCTGTCCCCGATTACTGTCCATTTCCTCCTTTACCCCAGCTAGTAGAGACTCCACTCTGCCCCCAGATTCTCTTTGTAGCACGAACAAAGGATCCCAAGAATGAGAAAAAGCAAGGGGTTTTTCCAGGTGGCCCTTGAATTCGGTACAGTGGTGGGTCTGGAGAAGCTCAAGGGAGGGCCAGAAGCACTTGTAACTTTGAACCAACTGCCTGGAGGTCAGAGCCTGTTGGAAAGCTGGAGATATAGAGGGTAAGCTGGGAGGGTAACCTAGGACTAGGGGTGGACATTGCCAGCCCCTCCTCAACACCCTTTTCCCTCTCAATGGAGGAGAGAGCCACAGTGGATATTATTTTTAATTAAATGTATGTTAATAAAAAATCATCCAAAAAAGCTCTTTGCAAGTGTTTTTTTTTTAACTTTACCCCCAACAGATGACATTTTCTACACTAATTTATCTTTACAACTAGATTAAAATGAAATGGAAAACTTTTAAATATGTCTCTGGGTTTTAAGTGTTAAAAAGCTGGCCAGGCGCGGTGACTCACGCCTGTAATCTCAGCACTTTGGGAGGCCGAGGTGGTGGATCACGAGGTCAGGAGTTCAAGACCAGCCTGGCCAACATGGTGAAACTTCATCTCTACTAAAGATACAAAAAATTAGCTGAGCATGGTGGTGCATGCCTGTAATCTCAGCTACTTGGGAGCCTGAGTCAGGAGAATTGCTTGAACCCGGGAGGCAGAGGTTGCAGTGAGCCGAGATTGTGCCATTGCACTCGAGCCTGGGCAACAGGTCGAGACTCTGTCTCTAGAAAGACAAAGCCATAGAGTTTTGAAACTATAAGTTACTTTTTTTTATGGTAGTATTGATTTTATATAACAATGTAAACTTAGAATTTTCAAATAATCTGACCTCATTTTCTATGAATATGACCTATGACTTAAAGAAAGTTCATGTAATGGCACCTTCCTATCCCAAACACGTAAGAGGAAACCCAAAAGGCATACATAGCTGAGCTCAAAAACAAGATCATGGATTGTAATGGAACAGGAATTCTAAGAGATGGGTAGGGCTGAAGCAGGCATAGATAGCAAAAGTTTGATTACTGTAGGATGATGCGGTAGAAAGAGACTTTAAAAAAGGAGAATTGGAGTCAGGTTCACTGTCTGAAGACAAAGACTTGTGTGACTTCTCTTAAAAATGCTGTTTTTAAAATTGCTGCTGATTTGCTCCTGGAGCTATATATATAAGAAATTTTTTCATCAAGGCAGGCAGTCCAGTACAGTTATGGTAGAAATACAGAGGTATTCAGCCACTGTGCACTGGGAAAGTGGTACCAATTATTGTGGCTCTGTCTGTTCTGCTTGGTCAGGTGTCTTCACCTTTAGAAATCATTAACAGGATACCCAGAAAACTCCCATATCTGGAATTTGTGAAACATTTCTAAATAATTCATGAGACAAAGAATCATGAAAATAGAAAAATAGGTGGAACTGAGCAATAACAAAAATACTACAGGTAAAAGCTTGTAAGATGCTGCTAAAGCAGTTCTGGGAAATAAATGTGTAGCTTTAGCTGCTTATGAAGAAGAAAGAGTAAGGATGGCGAATGACCTAAACATTCATCTGAAGAATTTAAAGGGAAAAAACAGTAAAATATGCCCAAAGTAAGTTGAAAGAAAGAAGTAATAATAGCAGAAATTAAGTACATAATGACACCTAATAAAAAAGGCTCAGCAAAGCCAGGTTTATTCTTGGAAAAGACAAATAAAATGGACAAATCCCAGGTGAAACTGATTAAGAGAAAAAAGTTTACCAAAAAATTAGGAATGAAAATGTGTGGACATCATATCAGATCCCAGAGCCATTAAACAGATTCTATGAACTTGATGCCAAAAATGTGGAAACTTTATCTAAAACACCTAGAAAAATATAATTATGAAAACAAGAATAAAAAAGAATTCTATAATTATTAAGGAAATTGGATCTTTCTGTAATAACGCAAACCAAGATGGTTTAACAAGTTTTTGCCTACCAAATACTCAAGAGTCAAATAATTTAATTTCACACCAACTATTCTAGAGTACAGAAAGGGAGAACTTTGCCATAGAAAATCATTTTATAAGAGTAATATAACCAGCTGGGCGTGGTGGTTCATGCCTATAATCCCAGCACATTGGGAGGCTGAGGTGGGCGGATCACCTAAGGTCAGGAGTTCCAGACCAGTTTGGCCAACATGGCAAAACCCCATCTCTATTAAAAATGCAAAAATTAGCCAGGTGTGGTGGCATGTGCCTATAATCCCAGCTACTCGGGAGGCTGAGGCAGGAGAATCGCTTGAACCCGGGAGGTGGAGGTTGCAGTGAGCCGAGATCTCGCCATTGCACTACAGCCTCAGCAACAGAAGGATACTGTCTCAAAAATAAAATTAGTATAACCATGATACCAAAATCTAATAAGGTTGTTATGAGAGGCTGGGCATAGTGGCTTACACCTGTAATTCCAGCACTTTGAGAGGCTGATGCAGGGTGTAGCTTGAGACCAGAAGTTCAGGACCAGCTGGTCAACATAGCAAGACCCTGTCTCTACAAAAAATTAACCAGGCATGGTAGTGTATGCCGATAATCCTTGCTACTCAGCAGGCACACCTGGCTAATTTTTTGAATTTTTCTAGAGTTGGGATTTCACCATGTTGGCCAGGCTGGTCTCAAACTCCTGATCTCAAGTGATCCACCCACCTCGGCCTCCCAAAGTGCTGGGATTATAGGCCTGAGGCACCATACCCAGCTTGTAAGACTTAGGAAATGTAAGAGACTGTTTTAGGGATCTCAATCTTAGGAAAAATTTTATAACACACCAAAAAAAAAAATCCATAATGGAAAAACACATATTTGACTACATTAAAATTAAGAATTTAGGCCGGGCGTGGTAGCTCACACCTGTAATCCCAACACTTTGGGAGGCTGAGACAGCGAATCGCCTGAGGTTGGACATTGGAGAACAGCCTGGCCAATGTGGTGAAACCCTGTCTCTACTAAAAAATGCAAAAATTAGCTGGGTGCTATAGCAGGTGCCTGTAATCCCAGCTACTCCGGAGGCTGAGGCAGAAGAATTGCTTGAACTCTGGAGACAGAGTTTTCAGTGAGCTGAGATGGCGCCACTGTATTCTGGCCTGGGCGACAGAATGAGACTCTGTCTCAAAAACAAACAAAAAAATTAAGAACCTGAATTCATCAAAAGGCACTGTAAAGAACATGAAAAGATACGCCACAACTTTGTAGAAAATATTTGCCATACATACAAC
>PVKV010026827.1:0-27318 GCA_004027835.1 Alouatta palliata
ATCTGCCACCACACCCAGCTAATTTTTTGTGTTTTAGTAGAGACAGGGTTTCACTGTGTTGCCCAAGCTAGTCTCTTAACTCCTGACCTTGTGATCCACCCGCCTCGGCCTCCCAAAGTGCTGGGATTACAGGCATGAGCCATTGCACCTGGCCAGGTGTATATTCTTATGGGATACATGAGATGTTTTGATACAGGCATGCAGTATGAAATAATCATATCATGGAGATGAGATATCCTTCCCTCAAGCATTTATCCTTCGTGTTACAAACAATCCAGTTATACTCTTTTAGTTATTTTGAAAGGTACAGTTAAGTTATTATTGCATGTAGTCACCCTGTTGTGCTATCAAATAGGTCTTATTCATTCTTTCTATTTTTTTGTTTTTGTGTATGTTTGTGTGTGTGTACCCATTAACCATCCCCACTCCCCCCACAGCACCACACTACCCTTCACAGCCTCTGGTAACCACCCTTCTACTCTCTGTGTCCATGAGTTCAATTGTTTTGATTTGTTATACTCCACAAGTAAGTGAGAACATGCAATGTGTGTCTTTCTGTGACTCTTTGACCATTTTAAAATTAGGTTACTTATTTACTTTTGCTGTTGATTGTGAGTTCCATATATATTTTAGCAGACACATAGTTTGCTAATATTTTCTGTCATTCTGTAAGTTGCCTTTTCATTTTGTTATTTGGTTCCTTTGCCTTGCAGAAGCTTTTTAATTTGATGTAATCCCACTTGTCTATTTTTGCCTGTGGCCCGTGTCGGTCTCTAAAATATGCTGTATTTTTATAACAGTTACACTGTTATGCTTTAAAACCTCGCTTGTCCAACTTTTTTGCTCACATGCATGTCAAAATAATATTGAAAACTGCATATCCCTCACACTTTTGGCTATCAGCTGGATTTTTTAGGGTAGCTACTTCTTCCTTCCCACCCAGCAGTATAATATTTAGATAGGAAGTATTATGTGATGTTACGCTTTTGCGTTTTTTTGTTACATTATTGCAGAATACTATTGCAATGCTCTATCAAAGCTGTGCTGATAAGGGTACTTTGACCTTTTTGGTGCTGTGGGCCATGAACAAATGACATAGCATATACTTTGTTAGTTGTGATCAGAAAGCTTGTCAGTCTTCCTGATGCTCTGTTTAAACAAATATTGGTAATCTTTTGTCTTGTTTACCTGTATTTTCTGCTTTAGTGTTAAAGGTGATTAGTAATTTTCAAGATATTTAAGGATAGAAATTACAGCATTTTTTTCATCAAAAAGACAAAATGAAAAAAAAATAGTATTTTTATGTCTTCTGTATGAAGAGTTTGCCACATTAAGCTACAAGCTGCTGAAAAATTACTATTACCATAGTCAGGTTGTCTTTCTGTCCTGGCTTCATTTCTTGGGCCTCATAACTTCAAGCAGTACATTTGATTTTCTCTGAATTTTCCAAATGTAAAAGTATTAGAAGATATGTTATGAGTATTGGAAGATTTTCACAGTGTTTTTAATTTCCTGTGCTTTTAATCTTTTTTAATACAATAATTTCCAAAATACTCCATACCTTTGATGAATTTTACAATTACCTCCACTAAATTTACCTCCACTCAATTATTTTATTAAATTTAAAAAATAAATTTGTAATTTTGATATGGCTATATAGCCATGCATTCCTGATGATACCTTTGAATGAAAAGGACTCTGAGTTGTAAAAATTTGAATGGGGAATTGAAAACATGTTTTAAAATAACTTAATTCTCTACAGATGGCTCCTCCTTAAAAGAAACAACAGGACCCAGCAGACAGATTTTACAAGGTATGACAAGCAATTTTTATGTTTCTTAGTTTTTTGAAACTGCTTTTATGGTTTTTGAAGTTTTAGTTGTCTGAAGTTTTCCTTTAAGAAAAATATATGACATAGTGTTTGTGTTAAGAATGTTAGCCTTTCTAGTGATCTTTTTAAATATGCTAGTAGATATATTAGCAGACGTTCTTTTAATTATCACTTGACTGTTTTCCTTGATTTAATAAGAAAAGCAAAATATTGAGCTGGGTACAGTTGGCATGTGCCCCACAACCCCAGCTACTCAGGAGAGTTGCTTACGCCCAGGAGTTTGAGACCACCTTGGGTAACGTGTGAGACTTCCATCTCAAAAGAAAAAAGATTCAGAAACTATTCTGCTTAAATATAAGTAATGGCCAGGCCTGTGACTGTAAACATTGTATCGATCTTCTTGATTTACTGTGGAGTTATGGCCTAATAAACCTGTGGTAAGTTGAAGATACTGTAGGTTGAAAATGCATTTAGTACGCCTAACCTACTCAACATAGTAGTTTTGCCTTGCCTACCTTAAATGTGCTCAGAACACTTGGCATCTGACTATGGTTGGGCAAAATCATCTAACACAAAGCCTATTTTGTAATAAAGTGTTGAATATCTCATGTACTTTATTGAATACAGTCCACTGTGAAGTATGGTATCGGTTGTTTACCCTTGCGATTGCATGGCTGACTGGGAGCCTGCTGTTGCTGCCCAGCAGCATGCGAGATGATCATAGCACATTATTGCTAGCCCAGGAAAAGACCAGAATTCAAAATCTGAAGTTCAGTTTCTACCGAATGCATACTGCTTTTGCACCTTCATGAAGTCGAAAAGTCATAGCTGATCGTTTTAAGTCGAGGACTGTCTGTAGCCGTGTGTTTGCCTTTATAAGACTATTACATAGTTTTTCCAAGAATAATATTTAATATATTTTTATGTTGTGGGAAAATTTAGAGCTAAAAATCTAATGCAAAGTGAGAACTCCATCATATTTGTAGGCCATCCATAACTAATACTTGTAAGAGCTTACATGTGTAAAATTGTATATTGTAAAGTTATACAAGCCAGAGAAAATCAATCCTGTCTATGAATTATAGTAGTTTTTTTTTCCGGGGGGGGGGTGGGTTATGACCCAATCTCTGGCTCTGGGTTTCTATTTAGACTTGGTTGTCAGGGTTTCCTAATTCTCTGCGGTCTTCTTGCCTTTATTAACTTTTGACTTCACTCTGACTTTTCTAATTGGTTTCTGATTCAATCTCAACTGCACCACTATTTCTTCATATAACTCTTGTTTTTTTTTTTTTTTTCACTGTGAATATATTCCTTCATACTGAGAAATTTATTTTCAGAAGGCTTAAATGTGTCTTCCAATCACAAGTTTTCCATTTACAAAATGTATGGAATTGTTTTAGAATAACATTTGCTGAAATAGCTTATAATCATGCGTATTTGATGCATGTATATCCAGTACTGTAAATTAGCCTTGATAATAAGAATTTAATTTTGAAAGTCATCACAAGTTGGAGAAAAGGAAGTTAGATTTGCCTTCCTAATTTTCTTTTATATAAGTTATTATGAAAATAAGTTTATATTTTCTGAATATTCATCAGTTAATGGTGGCTGAAGAGCCCAGTAAATAGCTGAAGAACAGAGATATCTACCTGGTATTAAAAACTTATTGTAAAACGACCAGGTAGATAGATACTCATGCATGAAAAACTTGAATTAACTAAATTTTTCAATTATTTGCTACATCTTGACCCCTGGCTTACTAAGTTCTTGGGGAGTTAGATTATCAGTATCCTACCACGTCTTCTAAGGCTTTTAACTTTGGATAAGTTAAACATCCTAGTTTATATTTCTTTCTTAGTGATTTTTCTTCTTAAACAGTTTATATAGTAAGAAGGGCTTAGGTAGTTTCAATGACACTTACTAATAAAATCAGTTTTCAGGTTAGCAAATAAATTGTAGCAGGGGACTTTCAAGTCTAAGGAAAATCAGGAACAAATCATTATTTTCTTTTTCCTTTTATGTTTAGAGTTATTTTCATTTTTTATTCTACCAAAACACTGATTAAAGAATATAAAGGTTTAAAAGCATGTATCATATATTGGAGTTTGTAGTTAGTGACCTTCAATCTCCTTTGATGTGTATTTTTTTTTCCAGTTTTAGTTTTAAAAGTAAAGTGGCCCAGCATTATTAACCTGTTTCTCTGGTAGATACGTGCTTTTTTTGCATTAACGTTTTCTTTTCAGATAGGTTAGATGATGGTGCTGAAGAATGTTCTATTTTTAGCAAGACATAGTTGAAGTTTTAAGAGAATGTTTTGCTATTTATATAGAAATTTCGTATTAAAGATTTAAATGTTGAATAATTTGTCTTAGTTGAGTTTTTTCAGGAAATAATATACATAAATCTTACTTCCTGATGTCTTAAATGGTTTTCTGGGCAACTCTGACTTATTAAATGTTATTATGTCTTAAGTTCTTAGAATATCAGTATAACATCAGTATTCTACCAAATTAATATTTAATTATTAAAAGTTCAACATGTATTTTATATTTATTTTAAAATATTCAAATCTCTGCCTTCTTTCACATCACCTTTGAGTGTAGTGTGTAACCAATTTAGGTAGAGCTTTTAGGATAATTAATAACAGGGTAAGTAGAGTTACGGTTTATAGGAAATTGCAGTCCCAAATAGTAATAATTCTAATCACCAGCAGAGGGCTCTGTATGTACGTATATTTATAGTTAAAATGTTTTCTTGACCAGTTCTTTTAGCCTAATGCAGTTTCCTTCCCCTAACAATTTATTAACTTTTGGACTCCTTTTAGCCAGAGGTGAATCTTCACAAACAATTTTTAAAATCACCTTGCTTGTCTACTTCATTTATACCGTTAAGAACAAGTATAATTTACCAGTCAGGTATTTTAACCCCTGTTGATTTGAAACAAAAAAATGATTTTAATTCAAAAATGTACTATTATGTTACATGGTTACTAAACAGTGAATATACATGCTTACTTACTTTTGAAATTAATATCTAGTTTTTTATATATAAAAGTAAGAGTATAGTTCTAAGATGTATTTGTATTTCAAATTAACCAAAAGATACTGTTTTGATTTTTATTGTGGTTTATTTCTAGGTGTATTCTTACACATCCTAGCAGATACACTGGGAAGTATGGGTGTAATCGCTTCTGCCATCATGATGCAAAATTTTGGTCTGATGATAGCAGATCCTATCTGTTCAATACTTATCGCCATTCTTATAGTTGTAAGGTAAGTGTTATTGTTAATTTCAAGTATTAAAATAAGAACTAGGAGATAAATATGTTAAATTACTGATCTAAAATACAAATAATTATGTTGTTTTCCTTTGCTTTTTATGAAATTCCTACGTACAGTCTCTTTTCTTTTCTTTTTTTTTTTTTTTTTCTGAAACGGAGTCTCGCTCTGTCGCCCAGGCTGGAGTGCAGTGGTGCGATCTCAGCTCACAGCCATCTCCGCCTCCCGGGTTCAAGCAATTCTCCTGCATCAGCCTCCTTACTAGCTGGGATTACAGCCACCTGCAACCAGCTGTACATTACTGCCTGGCTAACTTTGGTATTTTTAGTAGAGATGGGGTTTCACTATGTTGGCCAGGATGGTCTTGAACTCCTGACCTCAGGTGATCCACCCACCTCAGCTTCCCAAAATGCTGGGATTACAGGCATGAGCCACTGCACCCAGCCAGATTCTGTTTTAATCTTCATGTGTTTTCTGTGTTTGCCGTGTATTTCTTACTTACGGTATGTTTCTTTTTGATACTTGGCAGTTAAACTTTTTGGTCACAGTTCAAATCAGTAGCAATTTTCTTGAATCCAACATTACATCTGTAGAGTAAAATTATGGAAATATAAAATATATTCACTATAGTTAGTGTATTATTCCTTTGGCATCTGCATCTTACATTATTAAATGTAAAAGAATATCAAAGTCTCTACTAGAACCATTTTTATTCATAAAGTCACATTATCATTGCAGAAGTCTTGTAAAAATGCTTCCTGAAATGAATTATGTCTGTCTTCCTATCTGGCTTACAAAATTTTTGAGGAAGCATCTGTCTCCTAGCTCTTTATCTTTCTATTGCCTACTCTAGTGCCAGTGTATACGGAAAGATATACTTGTGTAGGTGTATAAATGCTCAATAAATGTTTGTTGAATTAGATTATATGGTTGTTATCTTTTAAGTTTAACTCACCCTGAGATATATTTTATTATTGGTTTAATTTTTATCCTAATGATAAGATAATATGTTCCATTATTTTAAAGTCTTCAGTTATTTAGAAATATACATATGCAGTGTATATGTCTTAACTGTTTTTATTTTTTCATTGTGATTTTACTGTCAAGAAAACTTTTTTTTAATGATAACAGAGAGCTGCTAGAGACCAGACCCTCATGATTCTTATAGGTGGTAGTTTATTAGAATTGATTAATAGAGTATGATGGAATCATAATGTACGATTAGTCATAAATGGAGATTTTTAAAGAGTTTCTGCCTAAAAAAATAAGATATACGTTTTAAACACACAGATTATTTTTTAATTTTTTCAAATTATTTGAACAAGGAAATAACGCTGCTATATAGAAGTCTGTTACAGGCTCAGCACAGTGGCTTACAACTATAATCCCAGCACTTTGGGGGGCTGAGACAAGAGGATTGTTTGAGACCAGGAGAGTGTAAGACCAGCCTGGGCAACATAGTGAGATCATGTCTCTACAAAAAAATTTAAAAATTAGCTGGGCATGGTGGTTGTGTGCTTATAGTTGCAGCTATTTGGGAGGCTGAGGCAGGAGGATCTCTTGAGCCTGGGAGTTTAAGGCTGCAGTTAGCTATGATGGCGCCATTGGATTCCAGCCTGGGTGACAGAGTGAGAGCCTGTCTCTATATTAAAAGGAAAAAAATGGATTTCATATAGTTCGAAATACCTTTTTCTCTTTGGAAATCTTACTGTACTTCTTGAAAGTTCAGCTTAGATGTCCCATATTCTGTGAAATCTGACTTTCGGTAATTTATTCACTGTTACAGCTATACCTCTTTATTTGTGCTTTTAGTGTTCACCTAATTGCTTAAATACTTCTCGGAGTAAGATCTTAATATTCACTTATGTCTCCACTCTTACTATTCCAATTCTGGCTACAATTATGTCTTGCCTGGAAAACTGTAGCAATCTCCACATTGACCTCTCTGTCTCCCTCTGAACACTTCACATTGGCTAAAATTATATTTTATTAATGAGGGTTATGTTACATATAAAAATTATTTAAATCCTTTAACGACTCTTACCCTTAGGATAAAGGCCGAACTCCTTAATAGGGCTTCATGATATTACCCTTGTTGACCTCTTTGGTCTTTCTCAGTACTTCTCAGTTCATGCTTTGCTCTTCAGCCACAGTAAATTATTTTTAGTTCCCTGAGTATATTATCAGTTCTCTGGATTCTGGGCTTTGCTCATATTTCCTCTGTTTAAAATACCCTTATACTTCATGTCTTCCTTGCCCAACCCCCACCCCTTCCCACCAACACACGTGTATGTATCACAACTACTCATCGTTTAGATCAGGTTCCGTGTAAGTGGCACTTCTTTGGGAAGCATTTCCTGATGCTCTGCCTCCCAGGCTGGGTTAAGTGTACCTGTAGCACCTTCTACTGTAGTACCCTTTCCATGGCATTCACTAGCTGTAGCCTGTTTAATGTCACTCTGGAGCTCCATTAGGGCAAATGGTTTTTCGTGGTTTTAAAGTCAGCACCTAATTCTCCCTGGGGGAAAAAAAAAAACAGTTGGTACACTTTGAATTCGAATCAAAATAAATTTGTGGGTCTTTTTCAACCTCAGAGAATTACTTTAATTCCAAATTGGGAATTCGTAGTTCTGTTCTCATTCATTTATTTCTCTAATTTAAATAAATAAACACACACAGACACCACAAGAGAAACTTGTTTTACTGAATATAACACACGTTAAGAAAACTGCACAAATTGCCTTCACCAAATATTTGTTAAGTAGGCCCTCTCACCTACTTAATCTTAGAAAGACAGGATCTTCACTGTCTTAATCCTTTATTGTGATAGGGGAGTGAGACAACAAACCAATTAATAAATTAGACTGCTCACATGTCAAATAGTTATTTGTATTGTGTAGATTTAACATACGATTATATGATCGTGATTGAGTTGTCACTTTAAATTGAGTAGATCTGGAAGACTTCTGAAGAAGGGGCCTTTAACCTGAGATCTTATTGTCATAAGAAAAGCTTGTCAGAGGAAGAGCATTCTAGTCTACGGATCAGTTGATAGAAAGGCCTTGTGGTGAAAACAGCTTTGATACTCAAAGGAGGGCAGTATCGCTGAAGCAGAGGGAGTAAGAGGAGAGTGGTTTGAGATAAAGTTGGAGAAATAGGCTGGGTAAGGTTACCTAGGTTAAGAGTTTGGATTTTTTCCAAGTGCAGTGGGACACAATAAGGGTGTGACATTATTTGATATTCATTTTAAAAAGTGATTTTGACTGTCATGTGGATAATAGATTATAAGGGGCACAAGGCTTACCCTTGTGCTAGAAGGCTATTAGATTAAAGTGGACCAGATGAGAGGCCATGGTGGCTTGGTCTTAAGTACTAACCTTAGATATGGAGAGACACAGATAAAGTTAGAGAATGCTTTGGGGTACAGCTAACAAGATTTGCTTGAGAATGTGAATGTATGGGTCAGGGTTGAGTGAAAGAAGGGAATTAAGGATAGTCTCTAGAGTTTTTATCTGGGCAACTGAGTGAATGAGGTATCATTACTGAAAGAGAGAAGGCTGGGAGAACGGTAATGTTTTTGTTTTTGAAGGGGATATAGCTCAAAAGTTCTGTTTTAGATGTAAGTTTGAGATCTCTTACATTGATATGGAAATTTCAAGTAGACAAAGAGCATACAAATAGGCCTTCCTGGGAGCAGCCAACTGAACAGAAAGGGTTGAAAATAGTCCGCACCTGCATTTAACGTCGTGGAGTGGCATTCATCTGGCATCGGAATTCATCTAGCATGAATGCCACTATTCCCACTCCTTCTGTTTTCCTGGAAAATATCCCTCATTGTGGTACTTCTGCCTGCTAAAACTGATTCAGCTTCAGGGTCCCTTTCGATACAGTGCTTCAGGCAACCACAACCAGCCAACTGCAGTTGACTTCCAAGGTAAAACTTACTTGTCATCCTTGTCTAGGTCCTACCGACCTACTTATAAACTTCTCTGTAACTTACATAAATGCGTAGTTTCAGGTCATACAATTGGATTCCTTTTTGTTATTGTTAAACTTTAATATTTTTATTATTTGCTCTTTTTTTCCCTGATAACCAAAGTAATACATGTGTATTAGTCAGTTCTTGCATTGCTATAAAGATAAACCTGAGACTTGGTAACTTATAAAGAAGAGAGTTTCTTGGCTCACAGTCCTGCAGGCTTTACAGAAAGCATAGTGCTGGCATCTGCTCACCTCTGGGGAGGCCTCAGGAAGCTTACAGTCATGGCAGAAGGTGAAGGCAGAGCAGGCATGTAGCATGGTGAGAGAGAGAGAGAGAAATAGCTATGGGTAAAGATGCCACACATTTTTAAATGACTAAATCTCGAAAGAACTCACTAACTATTGTAAAGACAAGCACCAAGCCATGAGGGGTCTGTCCCCATGATCCAAATATCTCCCACCAGGCCCCACCTCCAGCATTGAGGATTACAATTCAACATGAGATTTGGGCAGGCACACATATCTGAACTCTATCAACATGCTGATTGTAAACATTTCAAACATTACTGAAATGTATAACTTACCTATTGAAAGGTTCTCATAATCCCACCCTTTGGAGAGAACAGAAAAGTTTCGTGTATCTTAAAATTCAACCAATGTTTAGTACCCACTTTGCCAGGCAGTGAACAACATGGACAAATAGCCTGCCGTCATGGATCTTACATTTTAATAGGGAGACAGCCAGTAAAGCAAATGAACATGCAAATAAATAATGAACTGTCAGTTGGTGACAGATGCCATAGGGTCGGGTAAGAAGATGCTATTTTAGAAGGGCTTGGAAAGTCTTCTGCATAGGGTAATAACCGACCAGAGACTAAGTGGTGGTGGAGAGGGACAGGACTGTTGGGAGGAAGAATCTCCCTGGTGAGGGAACTTCAAGTATAAACATTGAGGCAGGATATGCCAGATACAAGGAACGACAAGAAGGGCCGTGCAACTGCAGCACAATGAGCAGGGCAGAGAGTGGTTTATGCATGTTTGTGTATCTGCATCTCTAGAGTTTAGGGAGCAGGTTGGGGTGCAAGATAGAAATTTGGGTGTCATCAGGTTATATATGTTATTTAAAGTCATATTTAATACACAGTTTTGTCAGAGACCGAGTATTGACAGAGGATAGGAGTCCTAAGAACTGAGCCCTTGGGGTGGTCAGGAGGCAGATGCAACCAGGTGGAGTGGCCAGTGAGGTGGGAAGAAAGATACAACCATATGTTGTTTTAGAAGCCTTGTAAAGAAACCCGCTAAACAGGAAGGACTAATCAACGCTGCTGAATGCTGCTGGGACTAAGAAGGGCGATGAGAATGAAAGCCTGATCAGACAGAGTAGCTTCAAGAGAGAATGGGAGGGGAGGAAATGGAGATAGCAACTAAGTCAACTCCTTTTCAAAGCCTTTTGCTGTAAAGGGAGCGGCGTGGTTGCCTGACAGCACAGAGGGCCCAGTTTGAGGTTTGTGGTCATGAACTTAAAGTGAAAACAACCAGAATAGTTGTATGTTTTTCTCCAGTCTTGTTCAGCTACTTGGTAAGAGGTATGGAATAGACAGAGAGTTGGATTTAACAGGTTTGGGGTTTTGTCAGGTGAGTACTGACAGTGAGAAAGGGGCCAGGCAGGGATTAGAGTGGTGAGAAGTTAAGATTTAAAGATAATTGATACATGCTTTACAAAAAGGTGTTAGGTTCAGTGGTCTAATCGACTTAGTGGTCTAAGACAGGGTCAGTCTAATCCACTGACCCTATCTTCCCTGTTTGGGAAGAAGTATTAAGAGTAGAGGTGTTAGGGGAAGTGAGCCAGAAATAGGAAGAGTTGTTCAGATTATAAAATGCTTGGGATTGAGATCTTAAGGCCTAAACTGTGATTATACGGGCAGAAGATAAGCTTAGCTTACCAGATGTTGGGTGGATTGTTAACTTAAATCGAGAATAATGAAAAGAGTAGAGGTGGAAAGATAGTAAGTCCATTACCAAATTTTTCAGTGACTGAAGGGGGACAATTAAGAATTGTAATCAGCCCACAGTCACCATTCTAGCCCTAGGGCACTGCATCCCAGAACCTAAGAATTGTAACTCTGGTAATCAAGATAGGTAGAGTGTGGAATAATCTGCTGGCATAGCCTTAAGGAAATTGTGCTGTAGGGAAGAAGTAGGGGGCACTGTGATAAATAGTGGTAGTGACAAGCAGGAAGGACATCTGCCTCACCACAAGCCCCAGCAGTACTGGAATGTCGGAGAGAAAACAGCGCTTCTTAATAGTGCTCTAGGGAAGACAGTGCCCTCCGCTGATGGTCAGGTTTCAGGTAGAGCATGCACGTGCTATCTGGCTGTTTAGAGAAGAGGCTGAGGATTTAATGAAATTGCATATTGAAAAGTAGTCTTTTTCAGTTATGGAGATAATTATTTTGACAAAGCAACTTGGTATTATGTAGAAAAAGATAAGGAAAAAATTACCGTAAGAGACCCATGTTAGTATTTTTGTGAGTTTTCTTTGGGATTTTTTCTTTTATTCTGAGATTCTTTTGTTGTATTTTATTTTGTTTTTCATAATACTTTTGTTTGTATTATGCATATGAAATTAGATTTTTGGTAAGAAAAATTTTAATAGTTTTCTGATTATAAAATATCATGGTTGAAATTTTGAATATACTGGAAAGCATATGAAGTAAAGAAAAACTAGGATCACAACATGCGGAGCTTGCATACCACTGTTAGCAGTATTTCTTCACAGTCTTTTTTAGGCATATTTTTAAAACACTATTTAAGTTCTATATGTAGATTGTTAGGCTTAGTCAGCATCAGAGAGCTTTCACAGGTTTCAGATGGAAGATAATAGAGTCACTATTTTAAAGCAATATTAAGTGTCGGATGATCGTCAGCAGAGGCTTACATTAAATGGTAATAAATGACAACGAGGTACAGACTAACACATCAGAAAAATTCATTCTTGTAAAAGGTCTGAGTCTAAACTATACATTTATCTTTACATGTATAAGGGAGAAACGAGAGAGAGAGTGTGTGTGTGCGCGCACACATGTACACACCAAATCCCAATTAGCATTCATAAATATATAACATATTTCCCTGAATGTTAATTGGCTCTCTCTGGGTAGTGTAATTTTAAAATAATGTTTCTTGCCTAATTTCTCTTCGGTAAGTCAATATTTTTGACTTAGACCTTTAAAAAGTGTAACTTTTTTAATGGAAGTCAGTTAAAAAGTAGCTCCAAAGTACAAAGTGAGGAAATTCCAGTTCAGTCTTTTTTTCATTTAAAAATGAAAGCAAACTGAGTTTATTTAAATGTACGCCTGATAATGAACTATTTGCAAGGAGATCACTCTGAGATGTTTTTCAAGTTGGTAAAAATTTGCCTGATATTTAGGAAACAGTGAAAACTCTTTGAAAAATCAACTGAATAGAGTATAAAGAAGTATTTTTCCCTACCATTAATTTTTATATATTCAGTATTTATAGTTCATCAATAGCAAAAGAAATAGTGTCACTCTATATATTTTCTGAGTCTACTGTTCCTCATTTGAAAACGTGCCATGGAAGTACATGTCTATCCCTTCTAGATTGCCCAGTGTTCCATTTTCACTACCACAGTGAAAGTGATTTCTTAGAAAAAGACAGTTGTTGTTTTTTTTTTTTTTTTTCTCAACACTTTCTAACACAGGCAAAGGGTGATAATAAATTTTTGGGTAAAACTGAGTTGTGTTGTGATGACTTTGGTTTCTCAGTGAAAAACAGGAGAATGAATATAATGTAAGAGTGTGATTTTATTTTTATTTTCTGAAAATATAGTTCCTGTAAGAGCTTTCAGAGTAGTTCTGCTCCTTTTTTCCCTAAGGTGAGTTGGGATAGAAAATGAATTCATATCTTAGAATGCGAAAATCTGAGCAATTAGTTGTAGCTTTGAGTCTCACTGCAATTTAGAAATGAAGCCATTTACATAGATCTGTAGCTTGATTTTTTTTATTCACTTAAAAGAAGTACCTATGTATGATAGAAAATGATGAAACTAAGTAGGATACAGGAATATACTTTGTTATTGGTGTGGTATTTCTGAAGCCTTGCTAGATTTTTTTTTTTAATCTATTTTCTGCAACTCACCAGTTACCATCTTGTGGTACTTTGAGTTGTAAAGTATGCTCCTTTTTCTTTTTTTTTTTTTCCTTTTAACCTTTTTCTTCCTTTTTCTTTTAACTATGAAATCATTTATAAATACAAAAAAAAAAAAGCTTTTTAACCAAAAGAAAGTCTTTTAGTTAGATCTAAAAAGTTTTGAAATAGCATGTTAATTTTAAAGGAAAGAAATTTTTAGAGGCAAACTAAGATACAGACTTTAGAAATGACAATGATCATAAATAGAGGTATGAAATAGAATATGCATTAATGGAAACAAAATTATAAACTTGAAATTATAAATCGTAAGAGATCATCATTGTTCATGAATACAGGATTTGGGCCCTATACTGATTTTCATAAATCTTATTGATTTCATGTTTAAATAGAATAAAATAGAATAAATTTGTGTCCTGTACTAAGTAAAAAGTAAGCATTTTTGTTTTTAATATGTAGGAAGTTACCATGTGACAAATTGTGGAGATTTGACTTTTTTCAAAATTGCTTTTGGGTGTTCCCTAACAATTTCCTTTGTGGTTTGCCTTTCAAGTGGTTATAATTTGTGAACTATACTTTTGGGGACTAAGATAAAGGTAACTAGTTTGCCAAGATTTTAACTTGCTGCTTGCGTATGTACGCATATTGTAAAATTGAACGTATGGGACTATTATTGCATAGTTATTGTATTCTTTAATCACATATAAAACCATCATAGAACATTTATAAATACTGATTAGTCTAACAGCCTTTCTCAATTGGGAAAGAACACCCTAATACTATAAAGCCTCAATTTGTGTGGAATTATTGACTTCTTACCTATGTATCTAGATAAGTACAGTTATGTACTATCCTTGGGGAAATTGAGAAATAGTCACTAAGATCATTTTCTGTGTTCATTGGTTCAGATAAGAACCTCTAGTTAAGAAAGGCTGGCAGAGGGTTTTATAATACTGGAAGGAACACAATGAGCATAGTAATGGTAAACAGAATTTTGAACTTAAGAACCTAATTATGTAAGAATATCATTTTGCAAAAATTCAGTCGTTTTTATTAAACCATATGCTTTGTCCTCAGTACTTCCTTAGGTTCTGAAGATACAGCATCAGGTATTAATTCAGTTCTCACAACCACCAATAAACCACCATTAAGTATATTTAAAAATTCCTGACTTGAGGAAAATCTGTACTAATTTCCTCTCTCTGCCATTACATTACTGCACACACAAACACACACATGCACAATTCATAAATATGCCTTAGCTGCCAATGCCTCCAAAAGGTTGTAACTGCTAGTATTAGAGGTGAGGTTATCTCCTGGCTGATGAAGAGGGAGTGGGTTTTTTGGTTATTAGGATCGCATACTGGGTTGTATTTTCCATGCTCTTATTTGAAATTCACTGTTTTTGTTTGTTTGTTTGTTTGTTTGTTTGTTTTTAACTGTTCAGTTACCATACTTTAGTACCAGAATTTAGTACTATGCTCTTATTAAAATATCCACTGTAGAACCAAACTGCTTTTTGCATTGTTTCCTGTGGGAAATTGGTGATTTTCAAACAGCCAGCTCAAAAATACCCTAAAATACAACCAATTTGTAAATTAGGAGCCACTTGAACTTCAGTTAAAGTGTTCTGAGATACCATCTTCCAGTCAGAATTATTCAGGGCTTCATCCCTGGGATGTATGTGGTTACTTTTTAAACATCATGCATACTGTATTATTTTTTCCTTTTCCTTAAAGCTAAAAACTCCTCCAAATGTCAAATAATGAGAGCTAAGGACAAACAGTGTGTGCGATTTCTGCTTTTAATCTAACCCCACTACTTTTCTTGTTGCTATATTTAAATTGTAGTTTTTCTAAGGAAATGCTGTTTTTTCTAAGGAAATGCTGTATATCATCATTGACTTTATTGGAGTATAAAAGCTAAAATGAAGGAAGAAATTTAAAAGTCAGAGTATTACTCCTTTTCCACAAAAGTTTTAGAACTGTTAGTCCCGTAAGAAACTGCTTAATGGCTGTGCACAGTGGCTCACGCCTGTAATCCCAACACATTGGGAGGCCAAGGCAGGCGGGTCACCTAAGGTCAGGAGTTTGAGACCAGCTTGGCCAAAATGGTGAAACCCTGTCTCTACTAAAAATACAATTCCTACCTGGAATAATGTCTCTCAGTCTCTGTTTCTGTCTTTGTCTCTCTCTCTCTCTCTCTCTCTCTCATAATTTCAGCTTTTATTTTAGATACAAGGGGTATATGTGCAGGATTGTTACGTGGGTATATTGCACCTAGGTAGAGAGTATAGTACCAAACAGGTAGTTTTTCAACCCATCCCCCACTCCCTCCTCTCTCTAGTAGTCTATAGTGTCTGTTGTTCCCATGTTTATGGCCATGTGTAAATCAATAGATAATTTGTTAACATGATAGATTATATGCATCATTGCCCTAAAGCGTAAATCCCTTTCTTAAGGTGTAACACTAGAGGCATTACTACCAAAATCTGGAACTAGACAAGGATTTCTCTCTGTTGCCTCTACTATTTAACATAGTATTAGTGATTATTAGCCAGTAACATTAGACAAGAGAAAATATTGGAGACTTAAAATTGGAACGATTTTTTTTTTAATGCGAAGAGTAATATTATATGTCTGTAAAGCCCATGAAAGTTGATGGGAAAACTATGACAGATAATTAAGCAAAGTTACAGATACAAGATTGACATACAAAAATCAGTGTTCTTTATATATAAGCAAATTCTCATTGAACGATGTAATTAAAGAGAAGATACATTTTCAGTAGCAACAATAAAGATAATGTAGAGGTTAAATGAGTAAAATTTACATAAGGAATTTAAACAACTTTAAAAAACACAAAAGTAGACTTCAACTACTTTTTGTCAACTATAACGTTTTTAAAGAATCAGCATCATGAACATATCAATGCATTTTATGTTTATTTATAAAAATTTTTAAATATTCTAATAAGAATGCCCGTAGGTCCTTTTATTCTGAGGAGGAGGTAGTAAAAATTGATTTTAAAGCTTATAAGGAAAAGTAAGCAAACAGGATGAATAGCCAGGTAAATCCTGGAAAAGACGATGTAAAATGTAAAGCCTTTATAATTAAAATGAGGAGGTACGTGAAAGAGCAAGAAGACTAATGGAGCTGATTAGGAAATCCAGAAATCAGTTTATGTATATACAGTGGTTTGCTAATGATAAAGGCAGCACCTCAAATCAGTGGGGAAAAGATAGCTTTCCTAAAAACTGAATAGCCATTTGGTAAAAGATAAATTTAGAGCTCTATCTTATACTATACACCTGAAAAAATTTCAAATGGATTAGTGCTTTAAAAGTAAACATGATTCCAAGTCTTTGCTATTGTGAACAGTGCTGCAGTAAACATATGTGTGTATGTGTCTTTATAGTAGAATGATTTATAATCCTTTGGGTAAATACCCAGTAATGGGATTGCTGGGTCAAATGGTATTTCTGGTTCTAGATCCTTGAGGAATTGCCACACTGTCTTCCACAGTGGTTGAACCAATTTACACTCCCACCAACAGTGTTTTCCTATTTCTCCACATCCTCTCCAGCATCTGTTGTTTCCTGACTTTTTAATGATTGCCCTTCTAACTGGTGTAAGATGATATCTTATTATGGTTTTGATTTGCATTTCTCTAAGGACCAGCAATGATGAGCTCTTTTTTCATATGTTTGTTGGCTACCTAAATGTCTTCTTTTGAGAAGTGTCTGTTCATATCCTTTGCCCACTTTATGATGGGGAGGTTGTTTTTTTCTTGTAAATTTGTTAAAGTTCCTTGTGATTCTGCATATTAGCCCTTCGTCAGATGGATAGATTGTAAAAGTTTTCTGTTCACTCTAATGATAGTTTTTTTGCTGTGCAGAAGCTCTTAAGTTTAATTAGATCCCATTTGTTGATTTTGGCTTTTGCTGCCATTGCTTTTGATATTTTAGTCATGAAATATTTGCCCATGGCTATGTCCAGAATGGTATTGTCTAAGTTGTCTTCTAGAGTTTTTATGGTTTTAGGTCTTACATTTAAGTCTTTAATCCATGTTGAGTTACTTTTTGTATAAGGTGTAAGGAAGGGGTCCAGTTTCAGTTTTCTGCCTATGGCTAGCAAGTTTTCCCAACACCATTTATTCAATAGGGAATTCTTTCCCCATTGCTTGTTTTTGTTAGGTTTGTCAAAGATCAGATGGCTGTAGATGTGTGGCATTATTTCTGAGGCCTCTGTTCTGTTCTGTTGGTCTATATCTCTGTTTTAGTACCAGTACCATGCTGTTTTGGTTACTGTAGCCTTGTAGTGTAGTTTGAAGTCAGGTAGCATGATGCCTCCAGCTTTGGTCTTTTTGCTTAGGATTGTCTTGGCTGTGCAGGCTCCTTCTTGGTTCCACATGCAATTTAAAGTAGTTTTTTCTAATTCTGTGAGAAAGGTCAATGGTAGCTTGATGGGGATAGCATTGAATCTATAAATTACTTTGGGCAGTATGGCCATTTTCAAGATATTTTTCCTATCCATGAGCATGGAATGTTTTTCCATTTGTTTGTGTTCTCTCTTATTTCCTTGAGCAGTGGTGTGTAGTTCTCCTTGAAGAGGTCCTTCATATCCCTTGTAAGTTGTATTTCTAGGAACCAACCCAAATGCCCATCAATGATAGAGTGGATAAAGAAAATATGGCACATATACACCATGAAATACTATGCAGCCATAAAAAAGGATGAGTTCATGTCCTTTGCAGGGATGTGGATGAAGCTGGAAACCGTCATTCTCAGCAAACTAACACAGGAACAGAAAACCAAATACCACATGTTCTCACTCATAAATGGGAGTTAAACAGTAAGAACACATGGACACAGGGAGGGGGAACATCATATACCAGAGCCTGTTGGGGGGCAGGAGGTTAGGGGAGGGATGGCATTAGGAGAAATACCTAATGTAGATGATGGGTTGATGGGTGCAGCAAACCACCATGGCACGTGTATACCTAGTAACAAACCTGTACATTCTATACATGTACCCCAGAACTTAAAGTATATATATATATAAAAAAAAAAAAAGCCAGAATAATGGAGATACCATTAGGAACGTTAGAAGCAGAGTAAGTTTAATTTCAGATACACTGAATTTTTAATATCAAAAGATGTCAAAAGAGATTTAAACTGTACAATCAAAAATAAGGTCCTAGAGTTTAGAAGTCAGTGTAGCAAAATATAAATTTGGTCATTATCTGCATGTATTATATTTAAAAACACTGAAGTGAATGAGTGTCGAATGAGAGTGTCAAAAAAGAAGATGTAAATAGATTTAAATTTTTAGATGGTAGACATTTAACAAATGTCTACAATTGGTAGATTTATTCTGATCTCATAGCCTTAAATACCATTTATAAAAATTCCAAAAAATAAAAAACGTAAAACATGAAACCATGCCAGTATTAAAAGAAGCCATGGCTGAATTATATACGGTAGCATGAGAATATTACGGGGTAGCTGTGGCTGAAAACTAGAAAATCAGTAACAGAAAAGTTTTATGAATTAAGCTATATTTTAAGAAAGAAGAAGTTTGGCATAGGAAAAAAGCATCATAAGGAAAGTCACAAGACATAATAAACTAGAGTAAATATTGGCCACTTAGCTCATGAAGGGCTAACCTTTCTAATAAAGAGAGCTTCTAAAAATAAAAATGTAATTTAAGAAACCAAATTCCTGATAGAAAACTTGGCAGAAGTATAAGTTCATTTAGTTTACAGGAAAAGAAATACAACTTTAATGTAATTAATTAATTTTTTAAAACACATTCAGCATTGTGATCAGACTATAACATTTAGCAATCAACTGCATGGATGCAAAAAAAATTTATATTAAAACCTTTTGGTGGAATGATTTACACTTTCCACAGATGATAAACTAGAATAATCTGTTATTGTTATACAATTGATCACAAATATAGTCCTCAAGTTTTTTGCCCATACACATAAAGAGTTTCTAAAACATGTCTTCTTTGTAGCAGCTAGGCCCTGCCACCACTGTGCTTGGCTGAATTCACAAATCTCTTGTAACCTGTAGCTTCCCTGTCACTTCTCTGGCTCTTCTCTCCTGCTAAGCTTTATTTTCTGACAGTAAGTAAAATCTTCTGCCACTGCCATGGCTACTGCAGCTACTGGAACTGCCATAGCCACCTTGGTTTCGTAGTTTAGCAAAGAATTTGCCTCCACCACCATAGGGGCCAGATCTTTCACCACCAAAATTTCCTCCCTTCATGGGTCTAGAATTTGAAGACTGTTGTAATTGCCAAGATCATGGTAGCTTTCACCACCTCCAAATTTGCTTCCATTATTACAAAATCCATTTTAGCCATCCCCCTGCCACCGTATCCACCACCATGGCTACCACCAAAGCCACCATGACCACTAAAGTTTCCACCACAGCCAACATTGTCATTCCCACCAAAGCCACCTCCCCAACCACCACCGAAGTTTCCAGAAGCACTTCGACCTCTTTGGCTAGATGAAGCAGTAGCCATCTTTTGATTTGACGGCGCCATCCTGACTTCACAGTTGTGGCCACTCACAGTATGCTATTTCTGAAGGACAATTTTATCTACAGTCATGGTTAAAAGGGCGAGGCCTTTTTTCTTGCCACTGCCTTGGTCAGTCATGATTTCAATCACTTCAGTTTTTCCGTACTATTCAAAATAATATCTTAGGTGATGTTCTTCAGTGTACTCATTAATGCCAGCAACAAATATTTTTTTCACAGTTAAGAGGGCACTGGTCTTTGAGAGTCAACTCTTCCATCCACCTTGTGTGGCCTTCAATTCATGGCTGCATCCATCTCCTCCACAGTGGCATATGTGACAACCCCAAAGCTCCTGGAGTGGCACATGTGACAAACCCAAAGACCCTGGGGTGTTCCCATTACCACACAGTCTGTGAGCGTTCCACATTGCTCAGAATGTCTCCTCAGTTCCTGCTCAGCTTCGTCTCGAAGCTCAACCTTCCAATGACGATGAAGAGCTTCCACAGCTGTTTGGAGTGTTTAGGAGACTCTGCCTGCCACGTGATGGCAGTGGAAAGAGAGTCTAGCAGTGCCTCCTCGGTGGCATCCTCTGGCAGGAAGCACAAACAACTTTTAAGCATAGAAAAGTAGTTTAGCCCAACTTACAAGGAAAAAATGGAAATTAAAACTACATTGAGACACCACTTCTCACCTATAAGTAGATAAATATCAAAAGTTTTACATAATTTTTTGGCAAGGCTATGAGTAAAGTAGGCACTTATATTTTGCTGACAGGAATGAGAATAGTATTAACTCGGAGAGATTT
Source organism: Alouatta palliata (assembly GCA_004027835.1). Taxonomy (NCBI): domain Eukaryota; kingdom Metazoa; phylum Chordata; class Mammalia; order Primates; family Atelidae; genus Alouatta; species Alouatta palliata. Next base: position 20,601 of record PVKV010026827.1, read on the forward strand.
GGCAACATCTAGCAAAATTAAATATGCATATACCTTTGATTAAGCAATCCTACTTTTAGGAATGTATCCCAAAGGCAAATTTTCAAACAAACACAAAATAATGTATCTATAAAGTCATTCTTTGTGCCTTTATTTGTGATAGCAAAAGATTGGAAAGAAGACAAATGGCCGTCTCTATGGAAAAAACACACTCGAAGTGCTTTTTCTGTTCTCTAACCCAGCAACAATCAACACAGTAGACTTCTGTGAAATGTGTGGGGTTTTTTTTTCCTCAGAAACCAAGCAAATGTTAACCTAAATAATCGAACGGATCAGAATCTAGCTTTATTCAAGTGAAAAGCTGGGAAATATGAACTCCGGAGAACTGGAGTCTGTGCTCCCAAATTAAAAGTTAAGGTCTTGGTTATATAGGCAGAAAACAAATTTATTAGGATGATAGCATTTTCTATACAAGGCTGGTTTATGAGGTACAGCAATCTGATGAGTTACAGCTTGTTTACATTTCCTTTTCAATTTAAAAGAGTGTTTTTAACATTTCATCTTAGACATGATAGTCTGTGTGTGAGAAAGGTAAGAGGGCAGTTAATCTACAGGGAAGAGGGAATGGGTCTTCCTAGGTGCCCTTTAATCATTTACAGTATTTTATAAAACTATGTGGGTAAGAGCGAAGGCAAATCTAATACGAGAAACAAAGGTTACAGCTATGTTATGTGACTGAGGTCCTATAACCGCATTCCTTTCAGGCTCAAAATATTTCGAAGTTCCAATAGCTTAGATTTTGAATTACTTACTTTCACATAAGCAATCAGTTATCCAGCAGACACCAGCTGAGTATCCGCTAATTCAGTTCAGCTCTGACACCACCTGGAGACAATGTGAGATCTCACAGGTTGAGGGATCCCACTTCTGATGCCATTTGCAAGCCCTGGGTTATTTTGCCTGTGCTTCTGACTGACCAGCTATAAACTGGGGATCCCGCAGTCCCATCCTTGGATTCAATTAATTTGCTAAAGCAGCTCACAGAACTCAGGTAAACATGTTTACTGGCTTATTATAAAAGGTATAACAAAGGATACAGACGAAGAGATGCGTGGGGTGAGGTATAGGAGAAGGACAGACCTTCCATGTCCTTTCCAGGCAAGCCACACTGCAGGAACCTTCATGTCTTCAGCTGTCTGGAAGCTTCCTGAACCCTGTACTTTTGGGTTTTTATGGGGGCTTCATTACATAGGCATGATTGATTAATTGGCCATTGGTGATCAACTTAACCTTCAACCCTTCTCCCTATCTGGATCTTTCTAATCATGCCTTGATCTTTCTGCATGACCAGCCCATATCCTGAAGCTACCTACTGGCCGCCAGCCATCAGTCAGCTCATTAGAAAGACATCACTTTAGAGATTCCAAGGATTTTAAGACTTATATGTCAGAAAATGGGGTCAAAGACCAAGTCTGTATTTTGTAATATTACATCATCAATAAAGGAGTTCTGTACAACCTTGAAAAGGAGAATAAGGATGATCTTTATGTGGTAATGTATGATTTTCAAGAACATTATTAAGAAAACAAGATAGCACTTAATATGTAGCACATGATATATAGGTTTATAGTGTAAGCTATATAAAAGCACTGCTACCTTTTATGTAAGAAGAAGAGACATGCATATAATCTACATGTTTTCATATAATTTTGCAAAGAAACACTGGAAGAATAAACCAAAAGCAAATATAGTTACCTTCCAGGCAGAGGAAAGGGATTTGAAGTGAGACTTTGAATTTTTATTTCATTTTATTATTTTATTTTTTGAGACAGGCTGTGGCTTTGTCTCCCAGGCTAGAGTGAGGGCAATGGCACAATCTCAACTCACTGCAATCTCCACCTCCTGGGCGCAAGCCATCCTCCCACTTCAGTCTCCCAAGTAGCTAGGACTACAGGTGCACACCACCACACCTGGCTAATTTCTGTATTTTTTGTAGAGATGGGGTTTTGCCAGGTTGTCCAGGCTGGTCTCAAACTCCTGTACTCGAGCAATCCACCCTCCTCAGCCTCCCGAAGTGCTACGATTACAGGTGTGAAACACCATATCTGAACAGAATATATTTTTAAATATACTTTGACTTGGGAATCATCCACATTTTTAGCCCTTCAAAAAAATAAAAGTAAATCAAAAAAGTGGAAAGCATATTAAGATTTTTTAACTTAATTTACTTGCTGCAGAAAGAAAAAAAATGGCTCTTTTCGGTTCTTTGGTTTTTTTGTTTGTTTGTTTTTGAGACAGAGTTTTACTCTGTTGCCAGGTGCCAGGCACCAGGCTGGAGCACAGTGGCACAATCTTGGCTCACTGCAACCTCTGCCTCCTGATTTCAAGCAATTCTCCTGCCTCAGCCTCCCGAGTAGCTGGGACTACAGGTGCATGCCACCACATCCAGCTAATTTTTGTATTTTTAGTAGAGACGGGGTTTCACCATGTTGGCCAGGATGATCTCGATCTCTTGACCTCATGATCCGCCCACCTGGGCCTCCCAAAGTGCTGGGATTACAGGCTTGAGCCACCGTGCCCGGCCTTTTTGGTTCTAATGGTCACTCTTAATCCGTGTGTAATTTCAAACTCTCCACCACTAGGTATAGCCTGCCCTTAAGTTAATCTGTTCTTTTCCTTAATTAATCCTTTGGAAACGCGATTTCCAGTCATACCTCAGCAACTAAATATTTTAATATAGTCAGCATCCAATGTGATGTAGCAGTTAACTTACTTTGAGATATTCAATAAAAAATATATTCTTACAGTGATATTTAACATTTAGTATTTAACATTTAGTATTTCAGGTAATCAAATAAGAGTTCTTTTGTTTCACATTTTAGGATTGCTTAAACATGTAACTTTGGAAGTCAGCACAGAGTATGGGTCCAGAATGGAAATTAGGTGTCAGGGATTTGTTTTTGGTCATGTCATTTGACTATACCAGTCAGCTCTCTGATGACAGAAAACTTTCACATTGTTTGCTATCACTGCCTCTTGCCAAGGTCTGTTGTTTTTTTTTGTTTTGTTTTTTTGTTTTTTTAACTGTTCATGTTTTCTTGAGCTTTTGCATTTTTTCCTGTGGGCTGGTCCTTTTATATACTTTTAAAATCAGCTTCTCCTAAATCAGGACTTTACTGTAGGCAGAGGTCCTCTGAAAGAGCCAGCGATGTCACTTTTATAACTTCATCAGAGGTAGTATCACAGACTCGTTCAGAGCACTCACTATGTGGATGAAATCCTACTTTAGTTTGGATTGCCTCTGATCCATGCCCCCATGTGACATAGATTCAAGTACAAGTAGTTTATCTCAGAAGTGATCCTAACACCTGTAGGGGAGTGGAGACGTGAGACAAGGAAGGGAGGGAGCCAGCATCAGGTTCATTGTCAATCAAGTTACCACTATGGGCAACTGGAGCTTAAGTTGGTGAGTAACTCAGGGACCCTATGTGGGCTTGTGCTTCAGAGTTATCCCCATGGAGGGGAAGAAGGGAAATGGAATTTATAAACCAACTCCTCAGTCATCGGAAGAGAGCTGCTGAAAAGTGGGAGAGTGGTGAATCAGAATTGTTTCCACTTGGCAGATGTGCAAAGCAAGCTTTGGGGTCAGAGAAACATGTTAGGCGAAATGCTGGCCGTTAGAAGGAAAAGGGATGTGAGGCAGGGGAGAGGGATGTCAGGGTACTGACACAAAATACCCCTTTGTCTGCTACAAAGCTAGAATTCAATTAGAAAAAGCAAAGCAACAACAAGAAATAACGACAAAAAAGGGAATCAGGTTAAAGAAATCAGAAAAGACAGAAAAATGCTAATCAGAAAAAGAAGCTTTGTTACAGAATCTTAGTTAATCCATTCCTAATTTTCAGCAAAGAACATCCACAAATTATACTAAAATGTTGCTTGTGAAAAGGAAGCACTAATCTCTCAGTCTCCTAGCTGAAGAAGAATGGAACCCAACTTTTCCACAGCATTGCTTTCCATAGTGCTCCAAGGTGCACCTCTTTTCTTCAGGAAGACCTCACGGTTACTGCTGTGCCTTTGATTCATGCTGTTCAGCCTGCCTAGAATCCTCTGCATGTTGTAAAAAGTCTTCCCACCTGGAAGGCGTAACTCAGACCCTCCTTTACCCAGTGAGGTCCTGCCAGCAACCTCCTGATTTCTCCCTCCTTACCCACGTGGGTAAGAAGAATGGCTGGGCAGAAGAATGGCTCCAAAGATGACCAAGTCCTAATCTCTGAAACCTGTGAATATATTACCATACTTCACAAAAGGGACCTTGCAGATGTAATTAAGTTAAAGATTCTGAGATGGGAGATTATTTTGGGTTATCCACGTGGGCCCAATATAATCAAATAGGGGTCTTAAAAGATGGAAAAGGAAGGCAGAAGAGTCAGAGTCCAAGACAAATCTGAAGAGGCTATGCTACTGGCTTTGAAAATGGAGAAAGAGGCCAGGGACCAAGGAATGCAGGTGGCCTCTAGATGTCAGAAAAGTCAAGGAAACAGATTCTTCCGAGAGCCTGCGACACCTTGATTTTAGCCCAATGGAACATATTTTGGACTTCTGACCTCCAGAACTGCAAGATAATAAATTTGTGCTATTTTAAGTTACACATACATACATACACACACACGTTCACTATATAGACAGGCTGCCTGGGTTCGAATCCTACTTTAACCTAGCTTTGTGAGCTTGGACAAGTCAGTTAGCTTCTCTGTGACTCAATTTTTCATCTTTAAAGTGGGGACAATGATAAATATCTCCCTTATAATTTGTTGTGTGTGACTTAAATGGGTTAATATGTATATAAAGTCTTGAACAGCACCTGCCACACTGGTAGTAAAACTGTGATAATTGCTTGCTTGCCTTAAAGGAAGGCTATTGGGAAGCAGACACCATTCACTTAAAGGTAGTCTTCTCTTACTGCTGTGACATGCTGTTGTTTCATGTAATTGACTCTTACTCACTCATCACCAAATGGGGAAAGACAGAAAGGAAACAAGGCAAGGAAAAAAAAAAAAAAGAAATACAGTTCATCTGTGTCTTCTTTAGTTACTTTAAAATGACTAGTTCTTGGCTATCTGATGGTCCAGGTCCCAAACCAAATCCTAGGTGGCTTCTACCTGCATCATTTAAGAGCACAAAGGATTCACTGTGCTTTCCGTGATGCGCTTTTCTCTTTTTCTCCAGTGTCCTTCCTGGATGCTGAATTTCTTCACAGCAACACACTTGGCCATTAAGGATCAAAGCTCTGTTACAATGTTGTGAGCAAATGATAGGGTTTGAACACTATGTAGATTGGATCAAATATAAGTCTACCATTTTTAACTTGAACTAGTGATATGGTTTGGATTTGTGTCCCTGCTTAAACCCCATGTTGCATTGGAGGAAGGGCCTGGTGGAAGGTGATTGGATCATGGGGGTGGATTTCCCCCTTGCTGTGCTTGTAATAGTGAGTGAGTTCTCACCAGATCTGATGATTTAAAAGTGTGTGGCACTTCCCCCTTCACTGTCTCTTGCCACCGTGTGAAGAAGGTCCTGGCTTCCCCTTCACCTTCTGCCATGATTTTAAGTTTCCTGAGGCCTCCTACTCATGCTTCCTGTTAAGCCTGTGGAACTGTGAGTCAGTTAAACCTTTTCTTTTCATAAATTACCCAGTCTCAGGTAGGTCTTTATAGCAGTATGAAAACAGACAAATACAACTAGGTAGACATAGTTTAACTCAGATTCCTGATAACCAGAGGTAACTGGAGATTAATTAGCATTTTGGTCCCATTCCTTTTGGATTTTTCTTGCTGACCTTTTTGTTCTGGGCTAATACTTGTCCTTTCTGAAGCCACCTGAATAGTAATTAATTTGATTTTGATAGTCTTAACAAATACTTCTTGTTGTCTAATCTGGTTTTTCTAAACAAGGTCCTGTTTCTTGACTTCCATGCTTTTTAAAATGCAGATTTGCCTACAGTGCTTCTTCTGCCTGTGTCCATGCTGACCTAGCTGCTGCTTTCAGGAATGGGGTAGTTCCTCCAGGTCTTATTAGCATTTCAATAAAAATGTTACCATATTTAATATGAATAATATGAATTTATTCCTGCCCAGTCTTCTCTCAAAACTGTGTATATTTTGTGGAACTTTTTTCCTAATAGCATATTGACTTTAATCTCTTCCCATTTTAAGATATATTTTTTACTTATATTGCTGGTGTGATTTTAGTTTCTTATTCATAAAAATGAAGAGAAAAGCTTTTATTAAGATACATTGTACGTTGAGAATTGAGCATGCTGATTGTTCCTAAGTATAATTCTTTCTAATGTATGTTTGAATGGACGATAAGATACTTTGCCGTCTATTTATTAGAGTTTCTTTTTTGTATGTGACTGAATTGGGAAGCTCTTCACTGTTATGCTATTTAGTTATTGTTGTGAAGGGTTGAAAGTCATGTCAAACGAGGGCAAGTTTAAATTCCAGTAATCTAGCATTTGACATTTTTTTTTTTTGAGATGGAGTTTCGCTCTTGTTACCCAGGCTGGAGTGCAATGGCGCGATCTCGGCTCACCGCAACCTCCGCCTCCTGGGTTCAAGCAATTCTCCTGCCTCAGCCTCCCGAGTAGCTGGGACTACAGGCACGTGCCACCATGCCCAGCTAATTTTTGTATTTTTAGTAAAGACGGGGTTTCACCATGTTGACCAGGATGGTCTCG
>PVKV010026828.1:0-27333 GCA_004027835.1 Alouatta palliata
ATTTATTAAGAACCTACTTACTTTGTGTCAAGAACTCTTCTGGGTGATGGATTTCCTAGAACAAGAAAAGTTCCTGCTTCATGGAACTTACAAGTAAACAAATGAGTGGGCAAAATAATGTCCATTATCTTGGAATGCTAAATTCAATATAAACGCTATGAAGAGGGTGACCAACCATCTCAGGTTACATTGCCAATTTACCCCTGTTATCCTTCTGTAATGATAACAGCACTCTCCTTCACCTCAAAAGGAAGACATAGTGAAGACTTACAGAATCCCCTTAGCTCTAGAAGAAGTAATGCACAGAGATGTGATAGAGTTGACAGGGCAAGGGAGAGCTGCTTTCAAGTGGGGATCAGGGAAGGCCTTTCTGAGATAGGAAAGTTTGAGCGCAGATCTGATTTGACAAGACATAAATATGAAAAATTTTAAAGACAACTTGACAGTACAAACAGCATCTGGCATGGTGCCTTACACGTAGTAGGAACTCAGTAATTATGGAATGATTGATGGCATTCATTCTTTTTTGGAACATTAAAAATAGAGAAGCTTACTTACCCAGAATATATTTCTGTTAAGACAGATTTCAGGCTTCACAAATTCCTTATGACATCATTCTTCTTACACAATAACATTGGGACTATATCTGTGTATTATTTGCATATGCATGAAGCATCTCTTAAAGGATACGTGAGAAACTAAAAGCACTATTTGCTTCCAGGAAGGGGAACTAGAGCAGGCATAGGGAAGAATTTCACCAGATCATTCATACACTTTTAAAACTTTAACCGTGCACATAGATTGCTTATTTTTAAATGAAATTTGGATTTAAAATAAATAAACAACTCCATTTATCTGCCCATAGAGAGTTTTCCATATGAATAAGTATATAATTTAAACAGAAGACCACCTGATAGACTAATATTTTTACAAACTATGTCACAATGGCTACTGAGACACCAGTGACAAGACTAGAATGTCTAACCCCTTTCATAGTTATTGGATGTTGTTCAGTGCCAAACGCATTTGTTCACTTTCCACCTGGGCTCCATTCAAATCAGTGACCAAAAGAACAAAAAGATTTTCAGAAAGAAATTGCTGCTTTTCTTGCACCTTGGCAAATAAAAATAAATAAATAAATAAATAAACAGTAAAAAAAATTGTAAATAACATTTTATCAGGTATCTTGCTGTAACTTTGATTAGAATGGTTAGTTTTCAAAAATAAAATTGGGCCAGGGGCAGTGATTTGTGCCTGTAATCCCAAAATCTGGGGAGGTTGAAGCAGGAGGATGGCTTGAGCCGGGCTACAGTAAGCCATAATCGTGCCACTGCACTCCAGCCTGGGCAAAAGAACAAGACCGTGTCTCAAAAACAAATAAGAGAAAATGTGTTGCTTTTTTCATTATAAAAGCAATGTAGTTTTACTATTAAATCATCATAAAATAGAGAAAAATAGGTGGAATGGCATTAAAAAAAAATCTTTTTCAGAGAAGATGTTCATTTTTTACATATTTCCTTTGCATAATTTAGATTTGTGGTTTCCAGTTGATTGACCATATTGTATTAAAAAATGGTATGTGGACCAGGCTTGGTGGCTCACCCCTGTAATACCAGCATTTTAGGAGGGCAAGGCGGGTGGATTACTTGACACCAGGAACTCAAGACCATCCTCACCAACATGCTGAAACCTCGTCTCTACAAAAAATACAGTTAGCTGGGCATGGTGGTGCACACCTGTAATCCCAGCTACTTGGGAGGCTGTGGCACGAGAATGCTTGAACTCGGGAGGCAGAGGCTGCAGTGAGCCGAGATCATACCTCTGCACTAAGAGGCAACAGAGTAAGACTGTGTCAAAAAAAAAAAGGTATAATGTGGTCATTGAGACTAATTTTGAGTGAGGACAATCTCTTTTGTCATAAAACACAAATTTTAAGAGATGTGGCTAGAAAAAAAAAGGAAATCTGGGGTTCCATCTTTTCAAATCCAGTTCAAAGCTGTTATACTCTTATCCAAACACAAGTCCAGAATTTCCCCTCTGTCTATAAAAATTCCGACAGAATAAGCTATCTATTGACAGTTTCTGCTATCTGGCAATGAAAATATTGATAGCCTCACCAAAAATAGTAATAATAATAATACGGCCAACACCTACATAGCCATTACCATTACCATTACCATATTCTAGGGTCTGTTCTAATAAATTAACTCATTTAATCTTGATAATAAGCCCATTGTTAGTAGTGGTATCACTTTCTTTCTTGTTGCTATTTTGTTTATTTATTTTTTGGTAATACCCCTTTCATCTTCACAGGAAGCTATGTGTCTGTCAGAACTCCCTACATTTTTATATGGTCAGCTGTTTCAGATTTACTCAAAATTTGAGGAATTTTGGAGTTGAGTTGGGTTAGTCTTTCTCTGTGAATTTAAACATCTGGTCCGGAAGGGTTAGACAATTGTTGGAGATGGCCAGGCGCAGTGGCTCACACCTGTAATCCCAGCACTTTGGGAGGCCCAGGTGGGAGGATCACAAGGTCAGGAGATTGAGACCATCCTGGCCAACACAGTGAAACCCCGTCTCTGATAAAAATACAAAAATTAACAGGTCATGGTGGCATGTGCCTATAATCCCAACTACTCTGGAGGCTGAGGCAGGAGAGTCGCTTGAACCCAGCAGGCGGAGGTTGCAGTGAGCCGAGATTGCACCACTGCACTCCAGCCTTGGCGACAGAGCAAGACTCCATCTCAAATAAATAAATATTAAAAATAAAAGATAATTGTTGGGGACAACCACACAGTAGAACACCTCAATTACATCTACTTTTCTCACTTCAGCTGAACTTGACAAAGCACATATATACTGATATTAACACCCACGTATACTTCTATGAAATCAGCTATCCAACAAAAGAATTTTAGAATTTGGAAATACTAGATTTTGATTTTTTTTTTCTTTTATATCTTGGCTACATTTTGCCACAGCTATTTCCCATGAGATTTTCAATGATGTTTTCTTCCACCTTCAGTCACAGGTATGTGCTTTCTATCTGCAGTCCATCCTATCGGGAGCACAGTAGAAATACAACTTATAGGCTTGAAGGCCATTAATAATTTCCCATGCACTGGTAATACCATGGTATTTGTTTATAATGTACTATATAGAAAAACATAGTACACACAGTACTACATAGTATGTATAAGGCTCGGTGCTATCCACAGTTTCAGGCATTCACTAGGGATCTTGTAAAGTATCCATTGTGGGTAAGGGGAGGACTACTGATACTGTGACCTTAACTTTTTGATTTTTCATTATAAAATAAGTGGGGGAGGAAAATCTTTTTCTTGGTGTTCTGGTGGTGGTGCTGGTGTTTGGTATCTAGGCACTGAGCCTGATGCTAGTAATGTCCATTCCTAAATTAAATTTGGAGAATTTTATCTCTGTTTACAAAAAAAAAAAAAAAAAACCCTAGTATTTCTCTCAGAATTACACAGAAATTAGTGACAAAGGCCAACATTTCTCTTTTCATTCAGCAATTTTTACTTGCTTAAACTTAAAAAACATTCACATTTTGCAAATATTTTTCAGAAAAATCTGTGTTAGCATATGTAATGGTAAAGCAGAAATTGGAAAAGTGAGATTGTTTTTGAATTATTAATAGATAAATTCCTTTCCTCTCAAGCTTTCACCTAAATGTTTAAGTAACTTTGATTCAAGGAAAGTAAACCCAAATTACTTCTCAATACTCAAATTTTTTCATAGATGTGGTGATGTCTTGGAACCAACAGCCTAGCATTGTAGTCCAGGGAAGTTATTAAAAATAAACTCTAATAAGGAAGAAAGAGTAAGAAACAAATGGAACAAAGTAGAAGAGTTCTAGACAACTCTCTCTGCCTCTGCCAGTAGCCCTCAAATTCCATCACTGCTTCTTTGATTAAATTAAAATACAAAAAGTATTGAGTCTTTACTTAACACGTTGCCTATCCTGGCAAGAGTAAAAGACATTCCATTTAGAGAAACAACTATTCAAAAGCTTCTGCTGATATTGCAGTTACTATTTGGAATAAAGACCTAAGTAATCAAGTAGATGGAGGTGATTTTTCACAGAATACAAAAGAAAATTTACATGCTAGGTATAGTGGTGCTGTACTAATAAACTGCTTTCATAATTTTGCTTTAGCATAGATCACCAGTCAAAGCAAATGGAAGTTGCCCCATATAATACTAAAAAAGTATAGGCAAATGAATTCAGTGCTGCATTCAATCATTCATAATACTGTGTAGCTACTGTTGTCAAGTATGTCCTAATCCCCATGGAAACTAGACAACAGGATAAAAATTATCCGTGTTCTACAATTGAGGGAACAGAGCCTCAGAAATATCAAGTGACTGACCTCAAGTCACACAAGTACCAAAGTTACGAAGCCAGCGTTCTGTAACTAGATCTAGGCCCATGCTCCTTCTACTACACTGTGCCTTCTCAATCTACCCCTAGGAGGTGAATAAAGTTGGCACCACTTGGTCCTTGATGGGTAAAGTATTAAGTATAGCCTCCCTACATCTACACTCTCCTCTCTGCACTTTCCATTTGCAGTCTAGCCTGCACACAAAGCCAAGTTAATTTTCCTAAAGTACTGTTTTGATGAACCTCCCACCATTCTTCAAAAAAAAAAAAAACCAAACAAAACCTTTTCAGTAGTTCTTCATCAACTATTAAACAAAATCCATGTTATTTAGCTTGGAGTTAGTAGAATTTCATGACTTGGCTTCAACCAGCTGTATTTGCTACTGATCCCATTGACAATCTGATGCTCCACTCAACCTAGATTTCTCACCATTTTCCAAACATGTATTTTATTTTCTTGGTCTCAGTCCCTTGCTCATGTCATTTATTTTACTAGAAATATCTTTATTTCCTTTATTTTCATCTCTATCTATTGAAAGCCTTATTTTAAAATATATAATTTAAATGCTGCCTAATCCATATTATCTTCTCATTAGTTCAGCCCTAAAGATCTCTTTCTCCTCCATACTGATAGCATTTAGACTGTGCCACTTACATGTCACCAACATTGTCACCGGGTGTTGAGGCTTTTGGTGTATGTGTCTCATATCCCTCACTAAATTTTAGACTCTGAAAGTAGGAAATGTGCCCTATGCATTTTACATTCTTTGTCTCCTCTAGTACAGTCCTATGCATACAGTAGGCTCTCACTAAAAGCTGAATGAATAAATAAAACAGTACGTGAAGTTAATAGTGCTTACAGGTTTGATTATAGTAAAAGCCCCCTTGATAGGTAATATTGAGCCCAAAAACACTTGTAAGTTTTAATTTTTCTGTGGCCAGTCATGTAAAAGTCATCTTTTATATTCAGTTATTGGCTTGAGCAAAATATGGGTAAGTTTTCATGAGAAGTTAGACCTCAACATGTAATTTTCTTCTTGTTTTAAACCATCTTTCATTAATTCATTCAAAAAATATTTATGGAATGTCTATTATACACAAGATTCAGCAAAGTACTGAAAAAACAGGGAGGAGAAAGGTACACAAGGCCACTGTCTTCAGGAAGTTTAAATTCTAGTTGAAAAGAGAGGCAGTAAACAAGTGAACAAACATATAAAATAATAAGATAATTTCTACTATAGAAATAAATAGGATGATAAAGGAGAGAGTAACGAGGTAGAATATTTAGACTGGCTGGTCAGGCAGGGCCTAAGGAGGTAACAGCTCACCTTAAAGGATCCAGCCATGCAGAGCATGTTGGAAAATGTGCTCCAGGCAGAGAAAACAGCAGGTTCAAAGGCACTTGAGGGTTGAGGAGCGAAAGGAGATTGGTAATGGTAGAGCACAATGAATGAGCAGAAAGAGTAGCAATGAAATGAGGTTTGGACAAGGAGGCAGGAGACAAATCTTACAAGGTTTTATAAGTCTGGAAGGAATTAAGATCTTATTGCAAGAGCAGTCAGAAACTACTGAAGATTTATAAACAAAGGTGTCACGTGATCAAATTTAGAATCTGGGAAGTCTGTTCTTAGAACTGAACTAGTAAGAAGGCCCTTGCCACATGCTGACACCTTGATCTTGGCTTTCCCAGCCTCCAGACCTCTGAGACAATATTTCTGCTCATTATAAATTACCCAGTCTCATTGACAAAGTGACGAGACAACCCACAGAATGAAAGTAAATATTTACAAACAACCCGTCTGACAAGGGATTAATAACCAGAATATATAAGGAGCTCAAACAACTCTATAAGGAAAAAAATTCTAGTAATCCAATATAAAAACAAGCAAAATATCTGAATAGAAATTTCTCAAAAGAAGACATACAAATGGCAAACAGGTATATGAAAAAGTGCTCAGCACCACTGGTCATCAGAGAAATGCAAATCAGAACTGCAATGAGATTATCAGCTCACCGCAATTAAAAAGGCTTTTACCCAAAAAGCAGGCAATAACAAATTTTGGCAATGATGTGTAGAAAAGGGAACTCAGTTACACTGTTGAGGGGAATGTAAATTAGTACAACCACTATGAAGAACAGTTTAGAGGTTCCTCAAAAAAAATAAAAATAGGGTGCAGTGATTCACACCTGTAATCCCAGCACTTTGGGAGGCCAGGGCAGGTGGATCACCTGAGGTCAAGCATTCAAGACCAGCCTGACCAACATGGTGAAACCCCATCTCTACTAAATAAAATAAAATAAAAGCTGGGTATGGTGGCACATGCCTGTAATCCCAGCTACTTGGGAGGCTGAGGCAGGAGAACCGGTTTGCTATTTGTATGTCTTCTTTTACACATTGCATGCCTATATCAAATACTTTGTGTAACCTATAAATATATGCACCTACTATGTACTCACAAAAATTAAAATTTAAAAAAATAAATAATCTTTAAAAATAAAAAAATACATTACCCAGTCTTAGGTATTCTATTTTAGCAGCACAAAACAGATTAAGGCAGGGGTGAGGACCGAAGATGGAGAGAAGTGGATAAATTTCAAAGACATTGTGGAGGCAGAACTAAGTGGACTTATTGACACATTAGATATAAGAGTTGAAAGAACAAGAAAAATCAAAGGTGACTCCTACGTTTTGTTGGAAATGGTGCCAGTTTCTAAGATGGAGAAACTTGACAAAGACCAACTGTGGGGAAGACAAAAATGACGGTTTCAATTTTGAGGAAAGACAGAAAAAACACTATTTTGAACATAATAAGTTTGAGATGTCTTTTAGACATCCAATTCTAGTAAATAATTAACATCACAAAAATGTTACTACAGTTTACTTTTAACGTAACACTTACATTCCTGTTCTCGTAATTGTATACTCACTTTTTCTTTGGTCAATGTAGCAGATTATAGTTCCCAAAGAGGGTCTCCGCAACATCCCCAGTTCCACCTCCTCCTCTCTGATGTGACCTTGCCACTCCCCTTTCAAAAGACAGAGTCTAATTCTCGTCTCCCTAATTCTGGATGTACTTGGGACTGCTATGACCAATATAGCACAGTGGAATAAGGTTATGTGGCACAGCTGATGCAGCTACTACTTTGTTTGCCACAATAGCCATGCTTGGAGCCTTGAGCTACTGTGTAAGAAACCCAATTGTCCTAATGCTGCCTTGCTTGGCTCCAAGTCAAGATACTTGGAGTGGCCACATGGAGAAGCCACCTCTCTGTAGGTAGTCTGGTTGGCACCTCTAGTCTTCATGTCTTCCCAGCACAGACACCGGACATGTGAGTCAGGAAACCTCCAGATGATTCTGACTCCCTGCCATGAAATCACTCTAGCCCTCAAATCACTTCCGCTGGAACTTTAAGCACTATGAAGAAGAGGCAAGCCATTTTGCTGTGCCCCGTCCTAATCCAAGGACATAATAAAATGTGAGCATAATAAAATGCTTATTGTTGTAAGCTACTAAGTTTTGTCATAATTCATCAAGCAGCAGTGGTATTCAGATCAGCCAGTTACTCAAACATTCAAGGAAAAAATACATCTAAACTATAATCCTATCGGCCTGTACAGTTCAACCCTACATTCTAGAGGAGCATGCAATCTCCAAGCAAAATGTATACACTAAATGTCATTTCACTTACACAAATGAAGGTTAAATAACTGTGTTGGTGGTAACTATGGGACAGATAAGGAATCTGAAGCTCAGACATAAATTTAGCACTTAATTCTTCTCGGAAAAATTAAGTTTGATAGTCCTGTGTATTCAAATTTCATAAAAGCTAGAGTCAAAGGAAGACACATTTTAAATCCCTGATACATATTTCAAATCTTATAATTTCATTTACATTCCATAAGCAGTTTTCCTGCAGATATCTCTAAGTTCACATAAGTGGAGCTACAAATAGAATAGACTGCTTATGAATAAAATTCTTACATGTGCCAAACAGTTGGGGCATTGGAACATAAAGTTGTTTTGTTTTCAGAAACAATCCTCTGTATTTTTTCTTTTCTTAACACCCAATATTTTCTCTTCACCTTTCTTACCAGACCTGTGAACTAGGAGAATTTGGTCTTGGTTATTAGGATATCTCTTTCAAAAGAATACCTTGATTTGAAAACTGTTTTAACACAATATACTAAATTTTAAAAGTAGGTTAATTTCCTAGGAATTAGGACCTGCTATCCTTTGAGTGAACAGTCGATTTGTTTTGCCTCTATGACAATCAAAAATATGTAGTGACTGATCACTCCTTCGTATGAGTACAGCACGTGTTAACGATAAACAGTATTTCCCAAGATAGCCATTTGTTTAGCCACTGCCTCCTGGCTCTAACAGTGCTGCCATTTAATAATGTTTCACTCCTTAGTAAGCCAATGAGATCTTATTACCCTTGCAGATCCATAATCAATAGGAAACTTTTGTTTTTATGGACAAAACAACTGGACAAAAACAACTTGGCTTTACTTCTGCTTTCACTATTATGCTCTATGGACAAAACACTAGTGCTGCTCTGCTCAAAATGTAAGATTCTGGAAGCTCCTAAAAAACAGTAACTACATGTGCTCACATTTTTTTTTTTTTTCATTTCTTTCCAAAAAGTAAACTAACACATTTAGTATTTAAAGCCTTAGAATGTTCCAGCTGCCATATAGAAATTTTTATTTTGGGACTCATTGGGTCATGATGTACTATAACAAGAAGAACTTCAAAATAATGCTTTTTTTGTTGTTGTTTTTGAGAGAGCGTCTCACTCTGTCACCCAGGCTGGAGTGCAGTGGTGTGATCTCGGTTCACTGCAACATCCAACCTCCACCTCCCAGGTTCGAGCGATTCTCCTGCCTCAGCCTCTTGAGTAGCTGGGATTACAGGCATGCGTCACCACGCCCAGCTTATTTTTTTATTTTTAGTAGAGACGGGGTTTCCCCATATTGGCCAGGCCGGTCTCAAACTCCTGACCTCAGGTCATCAGCCTGCCTCGGCCTCCCAAAGTGCTGGGATTACAGGCATGAGCCACTGAATCCAACCTGCTTTTCCTTTTTTCTGGAGAGTTTGAATGTAGAGGCTTGTTATATTTCATGAGGGTATACTCAATAAGAAATAGGATAAGAAATTAGTTTACACCAGAGGTTGCCAGACTTTCTGTAAAGAGAGAGTAAAAGTTTTGGGCTTTGCCAGCATATATTCTTTGTCTCAACTACTCAGTTCTGCCACTGTTGTGAGAAAGCAGCTATAGGTGATATGCAAATGATGGATATGACCAGATTTGACCACAGAGGGCCACACTTTGCCAACCTCTGGTTTAAACTTAAGGCAGATTACATTAATAAAACAGAACCATATTTATTTATGAAAATATCTCTTTTAGGTCTTCTTAGTAAGTCTGCATACCTACTGCTTTGTTTTGTTTTATTTTAGACTATACTATGCCTCCTCACTCAGCCCAGCCTTCTGTGTTGAAGCAGACTGAGATAAGTCACTTATCGTATGACACCAATGATTGGAATGCAACAGAACAGCTCTGCGACGTCACAGCCGAAAGAAACAGACCGAAGACTAGATCTGGTATTTTGGAGTTAAAGGGAAGTGGAGAAATACTAGGACTAAAATATCTAGCAAAGCAGTCTGTTACTATACATCTGAATTAAAACGTGGCTGATTTAGGGAACACTCTTTGGAAGCACTAATGCCACACACCATGAAGTGCACACTTCCACTTCACTTCGATTAGACAAGCCTATAAAACTGGAATGACAAAAATAAAGCCCACAGCCTAACTATTCTCGCTATGAAGTAAAAGTGAAGATTAACTTCATAAAAAGTATCAACAGCCTGTCTAATCCTATGACCAAATAATGCATCTGATGTTACCGACCTGGCCTAAATTGTTTTCTTGCCAGTGTGCATAACCAATCACTTTCTAAAAAGTTCTTTCCTTTCTACCTATATGATTCTGATTTCTAGCTCCCCGCCCCTCAGTCTCTGTCAAACATTGAATTATTCCTCATGGCGAACCATAGTACAATTTTAGGAACATGGTTTTAGTAAAAAAGAATGTTCCCAAACATAACATATACAACAAAATCAAGAGCAATAGAGCAGGCGAAAAATGAATAGAATTGAAATATCAAATAAATGTGTTTGATCAGTCCTTATGTGTCTTTCTTGTCTCTCTAACCTTACATGATAAAAGTTTGACCACACATGGTAGTTGTAAAGAATTATTATAATTACTTTTTCTTTTTCTGGGTTTCAATATACCTAGATCCAAAATCAAGCACAAAGATAAAATGTTCATTCATAGTGATACTGTTTCATTCTTTCCTGAGTTAATCTCCTTAATCCACTCTCCCCTGTGCTCTACATTCATTAGTGATTCACACCCCTCTCTCATGAACTATGAGTCCATTTAAAAGATAAGGACAAGGAGCATTAAGAGATCAGGGAAAGGTTAGCAGAGACTGAACTCAAGAGTTCTGCTGCTTAGGCTTGAACTGAGACCACAAAAACCATGGAATTGTCTGATTAACAATACTTGACAGTGATGCCATCAAACGAGATGTAACTGTCCTTCTTTCTGTAGAAGGATTTTTCTATGAAGATTACACTGTGTAGCAAGAGCATAACAGAAAGGGCAAGCACTTTGGAGTCAGACCACCTTGGATTCAAAGCATGGCTCTACTACTCATTCTCTCAGCAGCTTATCTTATTACGGCAGTGGTGACAATGTTGATGCTGGTGGTGGGAGTGAGGATTTTACTAGTAGTACAGTGACCTGACTATGCAAAGACACAATTTACAGTGCCCAAATAATTGTAAATAACCCTCTCAGTCCAGCAAATATATTGAATGCCTCAGTCTATATTCTATTTTCCATGGGGTGAGCAAGAATATGACCTCTTCAAAGTGATATTGACTGAATTAAGGCC
This sequence comes from Alouatta palliata, assembly GCA_004027835.1. NCBI lineage: Eukaryota > Metazoa > Chordata > Mammalia > Primates > Atelidae > Alouatta > Alouatta palliata. Next base: position 11,379 of record PVKV010026828.1, read on the forward strand.
ACTGCTTGGCATGAAAATAAGCACTGGAATAGTCTTCATTATTAAACTCATCTTACTGTTTCTTATGGAATTGCAATACTCACTGTAATCCCATACCCAATTAGTAGATTGGGATAGGAGTAGGAAGTATGGTCAGAATTACAGAGGAGAAGAATACATCCATTTCTACACCATTTTCTTCCTTTCATAAACTCTGAGAACAGATTAAATAATCCATGTATGTACACATTGTTCCCTATCAGCATCATGTTGTCATTCTTTCATCTCTCTTTTTTTACTTTTTTCTTTTCTTTTTTTTTTTTTTAGACTGAGTTTCACTCTGTCACCCAAGCTGGAGTTCAGTGGCACGATCTCGGCTCACTGCAACCTCTGCCTCCTGGGTTCAAGTGATTCTCCTGCCTCAACCTCCTGAGTAGCTGGAACTATAGGCATGTGCCACGATGCCTGGATAATTTTTTGTATTTTTAGTAAAGATGAGTTTTTGCCATGTTGCCCAGGATGGTCTCGATCTCCTGATCTCGTGATTTGCCGGCCTCAGCCTCCCAAAGTGCTGGGATTACAAGTGTGAGCCACCACACCCAGCCTGTCTTTCTTTCATCTATTAAAAGGTCTTGACAAAGTTATCTTGACACACAATTTCAGTCCTAGAGCCTGTAATTGTAATTTATCACCTGCCAGGCTCCTACACTGTTTTGCAGCATTTATTCATTCAACAATTAACAGCATATTATGTGTCAAACACTGCTCAGTGGTGGGAATAAACAGCAGTTCACAAAACATGACATAATCTTTGTCCTCATGAAGCTTACTAAAGAGTTCCTATGGAAGATAAATATTAAATGAATACACAAGTAGGCAATTCGTTAATTACGAATAAGGTTAGCCAACAGTCATCATCAAAAGAGAATAGCTGGAGACATGCCCTATGGAAGTCTGGTGAACCATCAACTCTATACCTAATGGATGGCAACTGGAGACGACTTTCCTGTCTCCACATTCCCTGTCACTGACATCATCCCCTCAGTAAAACACAACAATGGGATATGGATGATGATGCTTGGCTAGAGCAATAAATGTTCTTGTAGAGTTAATGAAATAATCATATTGCCACATGACAACTTTTCTGACACCATAACACCGTGCTTCCCTTTAGGGAAATAGCACAAATTGTTTACTTAATGCACAGTGAGAGGCCTATTTACTTTGTGGAGAAGGGCTCAGGTTAATGTCTCAATCAGAAGCTGTATCTCATCTCATATGGGCTCATTCATATCTCATCTTCTTAAGGGAAAGTCAAGTTGGAAATACTGGAAGTCTCTCTGCCCTCTGGCCCTTGGCAGACATACCCCAGCCCCCAGGCATAGAGCCTTAATCAGTACTGTGAAATGATTTCTATGCAATGTTTTTCATCTTGAAGATTTTTATATTTATCTGGAGGATAAATATTAATTATTGAAGATAACCTACTTCTCCAACACATGGATCTTCCTTCAGAATTTATCAAAGCCTCACTTTTATAATCTAATCCATATATGAAAGGAATGTGTGCCAGCAAAGAGAAATTCGTGCAAAGCCTTTTGCTTTTAATTATAAGGTGGTAGTTGGTGGTGGTGGTTGGTGGTGTTCTGACTCTATTCAGTGGGGATATTTTCAGTCAAATCCTCTTAATTTATTTGCTTTCTTTAGACCAATGTTTGCTTTCTTGCTTGTTTTTTTTTTTTTTTTAATCATTCCTTTCTTTTTTCTAAGCTCCTACCTTTCCTCATCTCTCATCTAGTCTACCTCCCACCTCATAATACCCTTCTCAGCTCTATGATATTACCGCCCTTTACTCTCTGGCCACATTTCCCCTTATTTCTGGTTTCTTCTCCTCATTATTTAAGCTGGTTCCTGAATCTGTAAGGTGAGCGTTCCTTTGATTCCTCCTAAACTGCTATAGAAATGAAAGAGTTGCACATGAGAATAGCTCAATGTATAGTAGAAGAAGTACAGTTTTATCAAGTACCTAAATGGCATTGAACAAATTTGGCATTTATAACAGCTGCCCTATGTCCTTGAAAAAAAAAAAAAAAAAAGCCTGGAGTTAACACTTACCGAGATATATGAATAAGATAAAACAATAGGGAGTGTATTTAGTTCCTCCTAAACAGAGACTGTCAATAAGGAAGAGAGAATATTGGATCATGAGTAAGATTGTTAACTGTAGAATCAGACTGCATGGGTTTTAATCCTGGCACATTCATTGACCAGCTGCATATCTTTGGTCGATGTCACCTTACTTCTGTAACGCTATTTTCACATTAGCAAAACTCTGTCTACTTCAACAGGGTAATGTAAAAAGTACATGAATTACATAGATGTAAAGTGCTTAGAAAGTCTGGCATAGTAAGCATTTAATAAATGTTAGCTATTATTTTGACACATTCCAAATTGTAGAAATACACATCTTTTTTCTGAACTCTAATACTATAGAAAAATCAAACCAAATGCATTGGAAACTACGTTTGGATTTTTATATAGGCTAGTTAATCATCACTGAGCAGTATAGGACTCTACAAAAAGTATAGTATGTTCACATTTAATGAAAACAATAATAATAAAAGTAATACTTTTGTCCCAACAATTCTTTTTTTAAAAATGTCTCCTGGAAAATATTTACCCAAGTCAGCAGGGCACGGTGGCTCACACCTGTAATCCCAGCACTTTGGGAGGCCAAGGAAAGTGGATCATTTGATCTGGAGTCTGGAGTTAGAGACCAGCCCTGCCAACATGGCGAAACTCCATCTCTACTAAAAATACAAAAATTAGCCAGGTGTGGTGGCATGCACCTGTAATCCCAGCTACTTGAGAAGCTAAGGTGTGAGAACCAGGAGGCAGAGTTTGCAGTGAGCCAAGATCACGCCACTGGACTCCAGCCTGGGTGACAGAGCGAGATTCTGTCTCCATAAAACAAAAATAAAAAATAAAATACTTACCCAAGTCAACAAAAAGAGAAAGAGATAGAAACGTTTATACAAAGATATTCTCTGCATCATTGAAGTTGTAAGATTAGAAAATTGGAAAACACCTGAAAATTGGTTAAAACTCTATGGTCTATCCATTCAGCTATCCACTATGCAATGTTAAGAAAATGATACTATTTTCATTATCTAGATACAGATATGTAGCTATACACATATACACATACATAGATACACACAAATTTGTATCTATATTTTTCTTTTATAATTACAATTTTTCCTTTTATTTTAATTTTAATAAACAAAAACAATGTGTGCGTGTGTATATATATATATATGGGTTTTTTGTTGTTGTTATTGTTGTTGTTGTTTTTGAGACGGAGTTTCGCTGCTGTTGTCCAGGCTGGAGTGCAGTGGTGCGATCTCGGCTCACTGCAACCTCCGCCTCTCGGGTTCAAGCGATTCCCCGGTCTCAGCCTCTCAAGTAGCTGGGATTACAGGCACACACTACCACGCTCAGCTAATTTTTTGTATATTTAGTAGAGACAGGGTTTCACCACGTTAGCTAGGCTGTAAACAACAGATATTTTTAATAAAACATGTGAAGTACTGCGAAATTCACCCAGGTGTGTTTCATGGATAAAAAGACTTGACCTTTAAGGTGTACCAGGTGAAAACAACGGGACACTCTCAGCACTCTCTTCCCCAATTCACATCCCGTTCCCAGCTGAGTACTTGCAGTCTGAAAAGCACACACAAGCTAAATCATCTCTTGCTGGTGGCCCACACATACTTTACCCATACTCTCCTCTGCCCTGACCCAGAACACGAGCACAATGAGTGGTAAAGAGAGATGGAGTCCTCGTAGAATATCCAGAAACCAGTCTGATGGGAAATCAAAATCTATATTGATGTAAGAAGTGCCTGCCAACAGCAAATACCCTGCTGAAAGTCAGTCATTCCTTTTTCGGCACATTGCTACAAGGCTAAAAGGGACTTGGGGATTTTATGTTTCAAAAGGAGGCACTTGGCCATTCCAAGTAAGTGGCTGAGGGAAAGTCGCCATAGAAACCATCACTTGAATTTGGGGGGTATTTAAAACCTCAATTCAGCATCTGAAATCCATAGCTTGCCTTTGAGAAACATTCCAGCTTTTCAAAAGCTTTGGGTAATTGGGAGCAGAGGATCAGTGGTGTTGATTAGCCTGTTTATTTAGTTGATAAAACTAAACTGTTTTTTTAGGCACAGTAGTTGGTTTCTTTGCCAGTGTAAGCAGAAAATTGGATTTGTTGTGTTCAGACATGCCCTTTCATTCAGGTCACAGTTGTACATTCGTAAATCTCTTTATCATATTTAATATATATGCAGATGCTGTGTGGTTACATGTTTATATTACTCATTCGATGAGAGAGAGAGACTGAGTCAAGGATGTGTTTGCCTGACATTCTCATTTTTTAGTTGGGTCTTTTCCCATAAACTTCAGTTGTTGTTCATAGTTTCTTTCTCTTATAAACACCATAGCAAACAGGGAATATCTCATAAAATTTATTTTTCATCATTTGATAGTCTGGAAATTTTCAATTCTGAAAATATGGCTTTAAAGCAGGTGGGCGGTAATTTCCCTGGTCTATAGAGTTTCTTAGTTGGTTTTATTTTCCTCTTCCCACTGTTGCTTTCCTTCTTAGAGATGCCAACAAGCAAAGAAGCTGGTAGCTGTTTCATCACTTCTCCCTTCTCAAGGCCTCCTCTTATAAAGATTCTTACGTGTGTAGTGTAATATCCAGAAGGTAGATACCAAAGGCAAACTAAGGTACACATAATCCAAAGATCAGAAGGTCTTTGAATAATCAAAAATTGGCTGAAAATTATGTACTTAGTTAATGTAATTAGAATATTAAACATCATTTCAAATTTCCTAATTTCAGAGCTATGAATTTGTACATTACATTCTAAAACGTATGCAAAGTGATAAGTGCAAAGCTAATGATAAAATATTGCTTATGCTAATTTTTATTATTTTGGTGTGCAAAAGATCTAGATATAAAAAAGTCTTAAAATTTAATTCAGAAATTCATATATTTTCATATATTTTAATGACAATTTTTATTCATATCAGGTGAAAATATATTTTCCAATTACCAGTTTGATCTTGTTACAAGCACATTATATTGTATTAATATGTATTACTTTTATATGAATAAAACTGATAACATTATTCTGATACTCGATATCTAAGAGGCATGGCTTTATTACACACACTGCTAACTTTGGATTGCATTTGTGTCTAATAATTTATGTCGTTATCCCAATTTCCTTTTTCTTTCATAGTGACGCACACTCAACTTTGCCTCACGAATTACTACAGATATCAGTTGAACTTCACAACTCAAGTTTGCAGACCTTCTGTGATTGCAGGTTGGAGTGGTGTGTTTACATTTACAGATTAAGGAATAAATAATTAAACAATCTATGAGTAATCCAGCCATAATTAGGCTATTTAGACAAATGCTGGATAGGAATAGCCTCCTTTCTGAAACATGAAGCATTTTCTTTATGACATGCCAGTCATAAAGAAAATGCTTCATGTTTCAGAAAGGAGACTATTCAGAAAGTTATTCTAAATCTCAATTCAGAATAACTAATAAAAATGATCATAAATCACTTTGTAAAAATAAAACTGCTAAGCATGAGCTGAATAAGTGCTATTAATTAAAGCTGTTAAGAGTTAGGAGCAGAAAAGAATCGTCACCTCAGCTTTGCTGAAATGAGGCCAAAAATTACTGCTGATGAAATGCAAAAGATCAAGAGGAAAATATCAGTGGTAGCAAAGATGGCTTCACTGTAAGCCTCAAATTGTTTCAAGGGCTGGTACATCTCTTTTTTTTTTTCTTCCTCATCCCCTGTTACATCTCTTTTGATATGGTATTTCTATATAAGCTGCCTACAGAATCACTGTGTGTGTGTGTATGTGTGTGTGTGTGTGTACTTGTTTGGACATAAGCCAACTTCTCTCAAGGTATAATTTTACCGTCTTTATATAATAGGTTTAATTATATCAGAGTCAGTTGTAGTTAAATACTTGTGGTTTTTATTTGTAAAATTTGTGAGCATAGAATAGCCAAAAGTATAAGAACTTATCAAAAACATGGCATGCGTACATGAGGTGTGCACATAACTGTGTGCAGAGGGAAACATCATCATAGTAAACATAACTGTGTGCTGAGGGAAACATCATCATAGTAAAATTTTTGTTAAGGCTACAAACAAACAAAAAAAAAAAAAAACCCTCATTTACCTCACCAGACTGTGAAACAGTATCAAGAAACCTTTCTGAGGTTCACCAAAACCTCTGGCCAATGCATGAGCAATACAGGGTATATGGAAACCCAACTCACTTCCCACCACAACAGCCTCCTTGGCAGCACCCTGTGGAATTCTAGGCCACAGAGTTGGCCTGTTGAAGCAGTGCATCATCACTCCCACAAGTCCAAAACTGGGCTTTTATGTTTAATAGCAAAGCAACATAATAAGGAAGAACAGACTGAGCTCTTCTTTATTAAATTCACGTATGAAAAGCCAGCAGCAATCATGTGTATTCTTGTAAATTTTGTACCGTCTGCTCTATAAAGAATCATGACGTGCGAAGTTTATGCATACGTATATTACCAAGAAATGCAAAGGAACGTTTGCAACACCTGTCATATCAAATGGACTTTTAAAAAACACAGACATTTATTCTAATTTATTCACTTAGAGTGCCCCCAATTAATTGGATTATTCTGATAAATTTACACAAAAAAAGGGTAAGAAATATAAAGTAAAACTTTCACCAAGTACAGTGGTTCCTGCCTGTAATCCTAGCTCTTTAGGAGGCTGAGGCAGAAGGATCACTTGAACCCAGGAGTTCAAGACCAGCCTGGGTAACATAGTAAAACCCCATCTCTAAAAAAAATAAAAATAATTAGCTGGGCATGCTGCAGCACACCTGCAGTCCCAGCTACTAGGGAAGCTGAGGTGGGAGGAGCACTTTAACCCAGGAGTTCAAGGCTGTACTGAGCTACAGTGGTGCCACTGCACTCCAGCCTGGATAACAGAATGAGACTCTATGTCTTAGAAAGGAAGAAAGAATAAAATTTTCATAACATGGAGCTTCCCCTTAATTGTGGCTACCAGCTCCACACCTTTAGACTGTCTTAAAGATGAGACCACTGATGTCTCTTCTTTATTTGGCTCTTTAATAATTAAATACTTTTTTTTGTATGGAGACACCTCAATTCAAATTCTGCTCAGCAGAAACTAGTCGTATTCACAGATGAAAGAACCACATGAAATCCTATAAAAGTATTTTCATCTCAAATTGTTTAACATACAGAATCATTATACACCAGAATTAGAAGGATCCATGGGAAGTTGTCTGGGTTGGTGGCCTTCAAACTTTTTCAACGTTAGACCCACTGTACACAAACTCATACACACACACACACACACACACACAATAATTAAATTTTTAAAAAATCAGAAAATAATAATTCCACTTACCTTACAAAAGGCACTCTGATAGTTTCTAGTCTCTTCTATTTTCAAATGATGCTCATTATGATCCACTAAATTAATTTTGTGTCCCACTAGGTAGGTTGAAATCCACAGTTTGAAAATTTAGGCCATATTGTAACTTTTGGTAATTTATAAGAATAAAAGGAATTGTGAATGAATTTTTTTCTTTTTTTCTTAAATGATACACAAAATAAACTCATAGTATATGTGAATCTTTTGCATATAATGATCATCAAATTTTCCTTCACAAATATAAGAAATAATAATAGTTATTTACAATTATCTTTCCTTAATTGGCATAGATTTGCTTTTTTTCTAGTTTCTTCTTAATCTATTAATTGTAGGGTTATGACGTTCATCATCCTGACTTTGTCACTAATGTATTTTAGCATTTCTATTTTGCCTCCAGGTGTTAGCACTTAGAATATTTATTTCTTTCTATTTTACTTTAAACCAAGTCCAACATATATTTTCTTAATAATTACCCAAATCTATCAACCCCAACTGTGAACTAACTTACCCAGAATTCTTCGTTGCTTGTACACTGGAAGGGCAGGTAATTCTTTACTGCATCCTCTCTTGTCTCTATCCTATTCAAGCATCTTCTCTCTTCCTTCCTCTAAAATTATCATGGATTTGACTAGTATATTCTTAAGCTGTGATCCCACACAGCTCATTTTGTTTGCCCCAGCTCTCTACTTTCTTCCAATGAAAGTGTCCACACTCTATTCCTGTGACCAAGTTCCTTCATCACAGCATGCCTATGAGACAGTGCCTTCCAGTGCACAGCCTGCACCCCTCTATCCAGAGCTAGCTACCATACCCTCATAATATCAAGCCTTTGAGAAGTCACAGCCATAAGCTTATTTCTAGGAAGATAGAAAGGTTATCATCAAGTCTGTAGAGGCAAAGGTCCTTGAACAAATTCACATTCTCACACTGGGCTGCTTTCAAGCCCTGATGGCCAACATAGACCTCTTAGAGGTGATCGCTCCTAAAAGGAACTCCCCAATCTCATCTACTCCAAATCCACATCTATGTTGGATTATGATAGGTCTGAACAAACATCCAAGACTGTATGACATTGTTTTGTTCACCTCACTGTCTCATCTCTCTTTCATGTGTACTGGACTAGACTGGTGGCTCCGGATGCTCCCACATCACATACTGATGACCCTAATTATGTGCTTCCAGCCCACTGGTGGCAAGAACAAGGACATGGAGTACAGGGTCAATGAGAGGCATTGGGAAAGAATGAGTAGAAGTCCTAAAACATTTCCATCTGTCTCTTTACTGGCTACTGATCAATGAAGTAGACAGGGAGTCTGGCCTTTTCCTTGTAAGGTATAGTGTAGATAATGAAATAGTTTATTTGTAACACAGATAGAGAAAAAAGCCAAGACATACTGAGTACCTACTAAGTGCCATGTCAAGTGCAGAAGGCTTTACATGTGTTATCTCATTTAATCCTCACACTACTCTCTGAAAAAAAGTTTTAGAACTCTCTATTTTACTGATGAAGGAAGTGAAGCTCAATGAGGTTAATGACTAGCCAATGGCCAGACATCTAACCGGAGGAAGAGCTGGGTTTCAAAACTAGGTCTGTCTTTTCATCACTGATTGAAGGATGCAAAGTATTGATCCTGGGTGTGTCTGTGAGGGTGTGGACAAAGGAGATTAACATTTGAGTCAGTGGGCTGGGAAAGGCAGACCCGCCCTTAATCTGGGTAAGCACCATCTAATCAGCTGCCAGCTCGGACAGAATGTAAAGCCTAGCCTCCCAGCCTATGTCTTTCTCCTGTGCTGGATGCTTCCTGTCCTCGAATATCAGACTCCAGGTTCTTCTGTTTTGGGACTTGGACTGGCTCTCCTTGCTCCTCAGCTTGCAGATGGCCTATTGTGGGACCTTGTGATCATGAGAGTTGGTAATTATTATAGATTAGTATAATACATATGGGAGTTTTACATATACATATAAATAATATATATATAACATATATATATTAGTTCTTTCCCTCTAGAGAACCCTAATATACCAGTTCTTTTCATCCAAATGACTATTTTCTGAGGAGACAATAATTCTTCCTTTCATTTAGTGAATGAGCAAATGGAGAGTATTATGCAGCAAAGAGATGAGGGGAGAAATGAAGGTGAAATAAGCATAGAAAAAAGATCAAAGAAAGTGTGAAGCAAGTCTATCCCTGAGTAAATATTTCGGGGATCTCTTGCAAATGTATAAGAATGTCCGTCAACCTGAGGAAGCTGATTGAAAAAAAAAAAAGTATGTCCATACTACTTCAGGTCATAACAGCAAAAGAAATAATGCAGAGAACCCAAATGCCCGTTAAGAGTAAAACTGGTAAATAAATTGTATATATTCACATGATGGATTATTATACAGATATGAAAATGATGAACTAAATATGCACATATTAACATGAATTATTCTCAAAAATATAATCTCAAGTGAAAGAACTAAGTCTCATAGAATAATATTTCAAGTGAAAGAATCCCCCAAATGTAATGTTGAGCCAAAATGTACACAGTGATTCCACATACATAAAGTTCAAAAATGGGCAAAAATATGTGTTGTATTATTTAGAGATAAACATATATGTAATAAAAGTATTAAAAATCAAAGGAAATATTAACACAAAATTTAGAATAATGGTTCTAAATTTTGGTGAGAAGGGAATACAGAAGGAAAGAGACATACAGAAAACATCTAATATAGGGGTAATCTTCTAGGTCTTTAGCTAGCTGATAAGAATGTAAGTATACTTGGCCGGGCATGGTGGCTTATACCTGTAATCCCAGCACTTTGGGAGGCTGAGGCAGGCAGATCACAAAGTCAAGAGATCAAGACCATCCTGGCCAACATGGTGAAATCCGTCTCTACTAAAAGTACAAAAATTAGCTGGGTGTGGTGGCGTGCGCCTGTAGTCCCAGCTACTCGGGAGGCTGAGGCAGGAGAATTGCTTGAACCCAGGAGGCGGAGGTTGCAGTGAGCCGAGATCGTGCCACAGCACTCCAGCCTGGTGCCTGGTGACAGAACAACACTCTGTCTCAAAAAAAAAAAAAGAATATAAGTATACTTTATATTACTTTCTTAAACATAGATACACATTACATATGCCCTTTTTTTCATATATTTAAAGTTCTTAAACTTCTGAAAGAAAATTGTTGTTTTGAGAGGGTTTTACTCTGTCACCCAGGTTGGAATGCAGTGGCATGATCATGGCTCACTGTAGTCCCAATAGCTGGGACTACAGTTGTGCGTTACCACACCTCTACTAAAAATTTTTGTCTTTTCAGTAGAGATGGGGTTTTACCATGTTGGCTAGACTGGTCTCAATCTTCTGAGCTCAAGTGATCTACCCTTCTTGGCCTCCCAAAGTGTTGGGATTACAGGCATGAGTCACTGTGCCCAGTCTCAATTTTTTTTTCTTTTCTTTTTTTTTTTTTTTTTCAGTAGAAATGGGATCTCCCTGTGTTTCCCAGGCTAGTCTTGAACTCCTGGGAGCAAGTGATCCTCCCGCCTCAGCCTTCCAAAATGCTGGGATTACAGGCATGAGCCACCATGTGCGGACAGGAAATATTTCTTACACGTAAAAATATACACAAGAACATGCAGAAGAAAGAAAAGGCCTAAAAAATTGATGAAAAAGGTAAACAGAGGAAAGAACAAGTGGCATGAAAAGCAGTAAATAAGTCATGAAAGGTAAAATGACAAAGACTATGTCAGAGAAAGAAAATGAAGACTTCATCAGAGATCATCTTGGACCATCACAGGAAGTCAGCAGCAGGTCAGCAGAACCAGTGAAATGCACTGAATTAGTTCCTTCAGGCCAGTACTCTAAAGAAGTAGAACAAAACTTCCCTTTAATACAGTTCATATGTCGTTAAAGTGAGTAAGATGTTTGTTACTAGGAATGCATGTTTAAGTTAAACACACGACAAATGTTAGTCATTGGAAGAGGTTGGCAGCAAGGCAGTACCTATAGTAGACCAGGTCTATACCAGTGCTGTGCCACAGAACATTCTGTGATGTTGGAAATGTTCTAAATATTCACCATCCCTGTGGCAATTTAATATTTGAATTGTAGCTAATGTGACCAAAGCAGTGAGATTTTAATTTGATTTAAATTACTTTAAAATTAAATATAAACAGCCACATGGGGCTAGTGGCTACTGCATTGAACAGTACAGGATATTTTCATATCCCCACAATTAGAAATGAAAATCATGCAAAAACAATTTGAGGCATGGTCTTTCTTTCATTTTTGTTTTTTGTTGTTTTTTTTTGAGACAGAGTCTCGCTCTGTCACCAGGCACCAGGCTGGAGTGCAGTGGTGCGATCTCGGCTCACTGCAACCTCTGCCTCCCAAGTTCAAGCAATTCTCCTGCCTCAGCCTCCCAAGTAGCTGGGACTACAGGCGTGCGCTGCTACACCCAGGTAATTTTTATGTTTTTTAGTAGAGACGGGGTTTCACCATGTTGGCCAGGATGGTTTCGATCTCTTGCCCTCATGATCCGCCCTCCTCGGCCTCCCAAAGTGCTGGGATTACAGGCATGATCCACCGCGCCCGGCCGGCATGGTCTTTCAAATACCAGACTATTTCTTCCCCAACATACCTGATTGTACCATAATTCTTCTTCTACAAACATCCCCATATTCCAGACTTATGAGAGCATGGAAGAAAGACATAAGAAGAAAAATGAGGTGAGCTGATGGAAGCGGGGAAGGAGGCCATAGAGAGATAGTGGTCCCAGAACACTTAGCAGCTTAAGGACCACAAGCTGCCAAAGGAGAATTTGGGTCACGAATCCCAAGCACTCTCACCTGCTCTTCTCCCATTTCCATCCCTGCGCACTTATTTGAAGAGTTTGGTGGTTGGATGCCTTGATAGAATAAAGCAGAGAATTTCATTTTTTAAGTCATCTTTTCTGCTTGTCATGCTAAATGGCAGGACCTTTATAGCTTTTGCAAATTGAATTCACCTTTCCATTTAGGTAACAATTTAGTTGAGCTTTCATTTGCCTTATGCTGACTAAAAAACTGCTGTGTATTTACTGGCTCAGTTCTGTCTCTGCACATGAGGGAATCAGGGTATTTACACACCACTATTTCTGGCTGAACCAAAACCTTGGTTCCCAGAGGAAGGCAACTTGCAGACCATCTCCATTTATGAGAAGGGCATCTGTTTCCCTAACCGCATCTTACCATATGGCTCTTGGTTCTCCCCAGAACTCCGTTGCTACCTCCCCCATTCCATCTTCAGCCAAACCCAAGTTTGGTTTCTCTGTTTCCAGATACTCTGTTTCCCTAGGCAACATCAATGTGTATAGAAACTCACTGCTTGGACACTCCAAGAATTGTCAAGGCTCAACATCTATTTTTGTAACAATATCCAAGATTAATATCATATTTTCCTTTTCAGTCATAAAATTCAAGGGGTATTGAAGCATTAAAAATTGTTTGATGAACATATACTTCAGATGAGTAATTATAAGCAGATATATTCACGTGGATGTAAAAAAAACCTAAACATGTACCCCTGAACCTACAATGAAAGCTTAAATTTAAAAAATAAAAATAAAGAATATTACTTTTAAAAAAAGGAATTCACACTTAAGTTGGCAAACAATTAAGTTAAGCCAGATGGCTAAGTGGATTTAGGGGCTCCATTTGATGAATCAAAAAAATAATGCCATTGTTGAAAGTAAGCCAGTAAAACTCTGGCTCCACCTGCATTTTTATGGTGATAAGAAGAGAAAAGCCATTAGTAAATAGTGACTCTCATCCAAACCTATCAGCAGAATTGACAAAACTGGTTCCAAGTGAAGCCTCAGAAGGTAAAATGAGATCATGGCCCCACTAAAGCCCCCATTCATACATGGAGCACAGAGCCCAACACGTGATTGGTGCCTAACAAGAATTTGTTGAACAAATAAGTGATGAGAAATAAAGTAGAAATTTCCTTCTTACCTAAGAGGAGTTGCAGAATTTCATGCTCACACCTGAAAGAAGTTTAGAGCTCTCCTCTCCAGTTTGATCCAGTAGCTGAAGGAATTTAATTCTCTCACACCCAAGCTTTTAACATACAAAATTTATGACTTCCTGCTCCTTGCTCAAGAAGAGCTGTGTCTTATTTCCGTGATCTTTTTGAGTCAATGCCCCAAAATCATATCAGAAAGGATCCCAGAAAAAGAAGAGCTGTGTCTTATTTCCGTGATCTTTTTGAGTCAATGCCCCAAAATCATATCAGAAAGGATCCCAGAAAAAGACTATCATTTGGAGGAAAGTATCTTCTTACAGCTTTTTTTCTCTGTTGAATCTATTTTGGGTCCTTTAGTTTTAAACTAATAATAATAATAACGAGGGCCTTCATGCCATCTTCTAAAAAATAATAATGAGAACATTCAAGAAAGAGAATCACGCCATTCTAATTAAACTCACTGAACATACCTGGCTTCAACCACTTTGTTTAATGTCAGTTTCAAGACCTAAGGCTATTTCTAGTGAGGACCTTAGAAAATGTATTTCTCTGAATGGCTGTTATTAAAAAGTCAAAAAATAATAGATGTTGGCAAGGTTGCAGAGAAAAAGGAATGCTTATACACTGTTGGTGGGAGTGTAAATTAATTCAACCATTGTGGAAGACAGTGTGGCAATTTCTCAAAGACCTAAAGACAGAAATATTGTTCAACTCAGCAATCCCCTTACTGGGTATATACCCAGAGGAATATAAATCACTCTATTATAAAGACACATGCATGCATCTGTTCACTATTTACAATAGCAAAGATACTGAATCAACCTAAATGCCCATCAATGGGTATTTAGAATAAAGGAAACATGGTACACATACACTGTGGAATACTATCCAGCCATAAAAAGAGCAAGATCATGTCCCTTGTGAAAACATGGATGGAGCTGGAGGCCATTATCCTTGGCAAACTAACACAGAAACAGAAAACCAAATGCCACATGTTCTCATTTATAAGTGGGAGCTAAATGATAAGAACACATGAATGCAAAGAAGGGAACAACACACACTGGGGCTTGTCAGACGGTGGAGGATGGGAGGAAGGAGAGGATCAGAAAAAAACAACTATTGGGTACTAGGCTTAATACCCAGGTGACAAAATAATCTGTACAAAAAACTCCCATGACACAAGTTTACCTATATAACAAACTTGCATACGTATCCCAAACTTAAAAGTTAAATTTAAAAAAGAAAATTAATTTCTTTGGAAGACTTAGAGACCCAGTTACTTTTTCGACAGACCCAAGACTTGTTTCACAGGGTCTCAGAGCTCTGAGAAAGACCAGTGGGAAAAACTTTAGTGCAGAGAGACATTGACTCAATATGAAGAAGAGCTTTCCAATTGTCAGAGCTGTCTCCAAGATTACAAATACCAGATGTGCTATCTCAGGAACTTGGAAGTTCCCTGTCACTGTTCAGGTAGAGGCCAGAAGTAGAGAAGAAAGATGGAACTTAAGTCAGTAGTGGGGTCTGTGATCTTTAAAGTCCCTTCCAGTTCTAAGTTTCTATTATTCCATGAGTCTCCTTCTGGCATTCTGAAATAAGTTTGTGAATCTACTCATTTACCTGAACTTCGGAGGTCAAGGAGAGACATGGAAGAAAAAATGAAATCTTGCTCACTGGTCAGGACCAGGACTTTCTTGAGACAAGCCCGGTTCCCTGTAGAGTCCCAGCTTATGGAGAGTGCTCTGTCCTCTCTCAGGACAACCAGGCCAGACCAATACATTTACCAGGCATGTGTAATTCAACCAAAGCAAATTCAGCCTTAGAAATCTGGAAAACAGCTATTTTTCTGGCAACGATACAGATGGGTGGTGGCAATGCTTCCCAGGTCCCCTCCTCAGAAAGACCCTACCTGGACAACCATGAGATCCTACTGATTTTAATTCTGTGTTCTGAAATATGATGTTCCATGTCACAATGCTGTAAATTAACTTGATATTCTGAGAGATGAACCCCTGGTATGATTAAATCAAGTCCCATTCCTTTCCTATTTCTTCCTTTGTCTACTGTACTTTATCATAGAGCACTGGCAGAAAAACCCAAGTTTTTGGTTCATCCAGGGGAGAAGTGCAAGGAGAAAGGAAGGAAAGCATCACTGTGGTGTGTGGTTTGCTTTCCCACAGTTGATTTTGGAATTCATCTCTCCGACTGCCTATTACTCACTGACTGTCATAAACCACCACCTCCAAGGAGAGTTGGGGAAAAGGCAGACAGAGATGAGGAGGATAAAAAGAAGACAGGAAGAGCAGGAGGAAAAGAGAAAGGGCAAACATAAAGGAGAAGGAAGAAAAATAAAGAAATTTGAAAGGAGAGAAAGAGAAGGCTTCTTGTTAAACAGCAAAATTCATATAATTCCCAATCCCCTATGTAATTCTCTCAAAAAAAAAA